>CAEGAE010019242.1:0-10188 GCA_903067095.1 Girardinus metallicus | reverse complement strand
TATATATATATATATATATATATATATAAAAATTGTAGTATAAATTACAATTTTTTACAATATTATTATTTGGTCGCAACAAAGCAAAACGACAAAAAAAATGATTGTTTCCAGCAAGTCATTGTGCTAACCGTTAGAAGAACAGAAGTTTACTCCACAGTTAGCATGTTTCCTTAGTAGGACATGTTGTGTCACTTGATGCTAGCCAATCCTGTAGAGTCATGTCTCTTTAAAGTTCATTCGAACCGTTAATCAGACACAATGACTTCTGGACGTCTGGTCTTCTGTCTCACATATTTGCTTCTGGGACAAATGGGTGAGAATTTTTTCCTGGATTTTATACATTTTGTCTCAATTCTTTATTAAATGGTTCCAGAGTATTTTACCAAACAGAATTTTATTCTGCTATCCTTTCAGTTCCACCATCTGTTCTGACATTTTCTCCTCTTCATTTAAAGAGCAGCTTTATATCGGCTCCTGCCGGAGGTCAGGTGACCTTACGTTGTTCCTATGAAGGCGATGAGTCAGCGTGGATCTGCTGGTACAAACAAACTCTGGGACAGAATCAAAAACTCATCTCTAGTTTATTTGTGTATAGTCCAGAAAACATTTTCTATGGAGAATTCAAGAACAATTACAGATTTATCCTGATTAGAAAAAACCGAACAACAAACTAGCTGATCATCTCTAACGTTAAGATGTCAGATTCAGCCACTTACTACTGCGCATTCACCTACGCACAAATTGTGAGCTTTTCAGAAGGTGCAACAGTCATTATTAAAGATTCAGGTTCTGACATCTGGCCTTGGGCCCTTCAGTCAGAACCTGAGCGCGTTCGGCCAGGAGACATCGTTAGACTTGTGATGAATTAAAGGGATGAAGTAGAAGTGAAGTTAAAGTTAAAACTAGTGTTCACATTTAAAACAAATAAGTTTTTTGTGGCAAAGTAAAACAATTATCATCCACCGATGTAAAATCTTCTTTTTACAAGCTGCTTCAAAGTCCTGTTTTTCAGTGCGTTGCAGTGATAACGGTGGACATTAGGCTGGCAGGTGGTGGCAACGCTGCAACTGATCTGAAAATCCAATCAGCCAAAAGTTACATTGTTGGTCAACTGACACTGGTTTTATTAAACTGGGAAATAAGTGCTTATAACAAGGCAGAAGAATAATTTTCCTCCTCGATTTTAAGTCATGAGTGGGAGGGTTCTAAGCCACCAATGAGACTCGAGAGACGTGGCTCAGTGCCGGTACTAACTGATAAAACTGTGGAACGGTCGGCCATGTCAGGAGCTCTGAGCTACTTTGAGGAAGAAGAAGCACCAAAGATGGCTGCGTTCTTTCTGACTGTGCTGCTGCTCTCCTCGTTGTGTGAGTAGTTCATCTTTCATGTTCAGCCTTTCTCTCTGTCTTCAAACACAAAGCTGATAAAATGTAAATGTGTTAACTTCAGGTGAAGCAGAGTTCAGTGAAATCTCTCAGCCCGTTTCTCTTCAGACGCTGAAGCTCAGCGAGTCGGCCGCCATCGAATGCAACATGAAGAGCGCAGCTCTGAAAAGAGTGTGGTACAAACTGACGGCAGGAAGAAGACTGCAGCCGGTCGCAACGGTTGATAATCGGAACAATTGGAGCGTAGTTGCTGATG
Organism: Girardinus metallicus; assembly: GCA_903067095.1. Taxonomy (NCBI): domain Eukaryota; kingdom Metazoa; phylum Chordata; class Actinopteri; order Cyprinodontiformes; family Poeciliidae; genus Girardinus; species Girardinus metallicus. The sequence continues at coordinate 8,544 of CAEGAE010019242.1, read as the reverse complement.
AATTTCAAAAACGTTTCTCAGTTGAATTTGACAGCATCAGCAATCGCCTGAGGATATCAGCAACTTCTTGGGACGACGTTGGAACATACTTCTGTGGAGAGATGCACCAGGATAAGGTTCAGTTTGGATCAGGAACCTTTCTGTTTCTTAAAGGTACTCATGTTTATGAGGATTCATTTCTAATTAACCCAACGTTGTTCTAGTCATTACGTTTAATCTAATTTGTTTTCCAAGACTTGAAGCTGAGCAGCGACTCTGTTGCCCAGCAGCCAGAGATCCGCTCAGTTCAGCCAGGAGATTCAGTGACCGTCAGCTGTACCGTTCAGGCTGGCCAGTGCTCAGCAGGACACACCGCAGTCATGTGGTTGAAAAACCATCACGCCTCTCCTGCAGACATAATTTACTCATCTGGAGATAAAACCAGCAGCTGTAAGAGGGCAGGAAGTGGAGAAACGTGCGTGCACAAGCTCTTCCTGAAGAACATCGACTCTGACGATGCTGGAACGTACCACTGTGTTGTGACTGCGTGTGGACACGTTCTGCTGGGAAAAGGAACCAGGATTATTTACAGTAAGGCAGTTCCACAGAGCATGTACACTGTAAAAATTTATAAGTTGTCCTTACTTAAAAAATATATGAAAATTCATTGCCTCATTTTTGTAGTTTTTATTAAATTAACTGAATGAGTAACATTAACTTGTGCAATTTTAGCATCTTGAAAACTCTGAGTAATGGAGTACTCAATAAGAGCTGTACGCTTAGTTTGTCGTTCTCGATGAAATGACTGCATATATGAAGCTCTGGAGTCTCTTAAAACTAATCTTTGTGACAAATAGAAAAAGTGGTTTAATTAGTGGCTACTGCTGTTGGCACAATGCATTGTGGGATTCCTTGCTGGCCACTCCTAACTGTCAGATTCCCTCATATTACTTCAAATTAACTTAACTCATTTTTAAAACGTTTTTGCCTCAAGAGGCCCCCGACTTATTTAAATCAAGTATTTATTTTAAATAAAAAAATAAGCTATATTCACTTTATTTGATTATAGTCAGCATTGTAATTCTTATGTACCCAAAAATTCACTGGACTTAGTTTAAATGTTGATACTTTGAGCAAGTTATATTCACTCATCTTTGTCAGATAGATACAATGTTACAATTTACAGCGTAGAGTTTAAGTTCAGCAGCATACAGTGATGCACATACTCTACAATTCTGCTTTATCACAACGAAATCCAGTACTCTGAATGCTCCTTTAATCATTTATTTGCAGATGATTTAACGTCTCAAAGCGTTTTTATGGTCGATCCCAAGGTTGCGATATTCATCTCCTCCATCATCCTCACCATCTGCGCTCTGGGTGTTTACCTGGGATCCTTAGTCTGGATCATCGAGGAGACAAACTGCTGCTTTGGTACCAGAAACGTTTTCCATTTGTACCTGTAATGTTGATACTGGAGGTAACAAACATTTGTCATTGGCTGTTAGGGTCTTGTGCAGGACTTTCAGCTCCGTCCACAACCCCAGCAGAGGTATATCATGCTCAGATCAGCATTTTATTCGCATTTGTGTGATATTGTGGAACTTATTTTGTGATAAATCCCGTTGCAGGTCCAACATGAAGACCGTGTCCAGACAAATCTGTCAGCAAGACAGACAAACTCCATCTGGACTAAATGTGTTTATGTCAATGCAGAGAAACTCAACTGAAGGCATTTTGACTGTATTTCTTCCATAAAGTCGTAATAATTATATATTTTCATCATTTTATTCATAATTTTTTAATCTAAATGTTACTGTAAACTCTTCTAGTCCATGCATATCATATCCTTGCCAGTATTCACATCCTTTAAACCATGACATTATGTCGCCTCTGAACAACAAACCTTCAATATATGTTGTTGGGATTTTATGCAACAGATCAACTCAAACTAGTGTTTATTCTTATTATTATTACTATTATTATTATGAAAAATAATTCATGCTGACCCTTTCTTTTTACATTACATTTTGCATGTATGGCTTTTTAGCCTTAGCATTAGCCGTCTTTCACATGCTCGTTTCTTTTCTCAGACTTTCTGCTTGATTCTTGATTGTTCTGTTCTCCCACCTGAGCCGTGGATCTCCGCTGCTCCTCCAGTGTTATCATGTCCCTCTTGACTCCATTTCTTATCAATTCGACCATTTGTCATTGTCATCTTTAAGGTCTCAAGCAGAACTTTCAGCTTCCTTCGTAGGCGTAGCAATCTTGTTTTAATCAAGATTACCACCATAGTGGAGTAATTCTGGTGTGAACAAATCCCTTTTTATAAAATAATAAGTAGTGATTAATCATTTTCTAGGTCCTATATGAACAGCTTCTGAAGACAATTAGATCAAAAAGACAAGAGAGGCACCATGTGGACTAAATGCTTGACTGCAAAGAAACACAATCGATAAAGTTTTGGCTTTTTTTGAATCACAGAAGGCAATAGCAGTTTTAGCAGCTTTGCTAAGCTAATCTTAGTGCTATTGATATGAAATGTTAGCACGTGGTGGTGCAATCACAATGTATGAAGCCAACGTGTGTGTTCCTTCAGGCTTCAGCAGACAAACCTCAGACATGTTCTTAACCACTGGACTCATTCTACGACTTGAAGTTTCTCTAAATAGAATTGTTCTCACACACAGCTGACAGCGCCGCAGGTAACCACCGATGTGTCGCCTCTATATGCACCCAAAAACAGTAGCAGGACCTAAACATAGTCCTTACAGAGCATTGTGCAATACTCACAAGCCACAGATTTGTCTTATTTTGTATGATCAATGTGAATTGAAACCATAAGGAGGAAAAAATAGCAAAAGAAAAAACTGCAAAAGAGCTGTTGGGTTGGAAACTCGTGGGTTTCAAAACTGAAGGAGGCGCTGTTGGGATTAGTGTGTTTAAACAACTGTAAGCAGGTGTTGAGAGAAAAAAAAAGAAGGTTTAGAGCAACAGTCAGTTTATTTTATGTTTCTTAGTGTAAGTACTCCGACTGACAAAAACAGACACATTCCAAGTTTTGCCCCCAGCAAGAAATGAACCAATGAAGACAAAGTTTGGTCCATATGCAGTATATCATGAGTACAAAACTTTTTTAACATTACACAAAGTCCCTGACACTCTGTGAGCTTTAGCACCTCAACCACTGCAGAATGTACATCATTGGTCGACATTCAGCAGCAGTTAGTCTATCCAACTGATCAAATAGATAATGGACAGGTGAATCCCTAATATTTGACTAACACTCCTGATCAACCTGTTAACACCAAATAAGAAGACAAATTAGAAAGGACACAGTGGGAAGGGAAAAAGAAGAACAAGAAAAACAGGTGGAACAGAAAGTTTAGAGGGAAAAGAGATAAGAGTACAGGAGAAAAAGGATAAAGAGAAAACCCTGTAAGTCTGTTTCTACACCTGCAGAAAGAGAGAAAAAACAGAGAACTGAGGAGCAACAATAACAAACCAAAGATGAATATATAATGACAACAATTTAGCTGAAAAGTACACAGTATCAATCAATACAATATGTAATTAGTGGCAAATGCAGCCCAATATAGAGTTAATGTCAGCATGTTTATCAACTCATCAAAAGTTTAAGATTTTTAGCCTTAAAATGTCAAAGCTTGCTCATGGCTTTCATATCACCTTCTTTCAGAAACTGAAAGAAGGTGATATGATCCGGACAAACAAAGTCTCTGTTGCTGTGTGAAGTGGATAAAAAGTCAAGAACTAGACCCCGAGAAACATTAATCTTGGCTGAGCTGGGGGATCAGCTAAAGTACAAGTTCAGCTTTCATCTACGTATTGATGCTGGCTGCAGTCCAATCACAATATGACAACATGTCCAAAAAAAGACCTTTAAGGGGTGACAATAAAACCTTTCATGTGATCGGCATGGATCACATGAAAGGTTGCCATGGTTATTTGCATGACAAGGCGATCCAATCAAGCAGCACAATGGAAACACGTTCTGATCCTGCTCAGCAATCTGCCTTACCTAACAATACCCTCTTCTAAACAGGAAGATAAAGCTTTACAAATAGTCAGCTCTCAGTGTCTGAATTTGGTTTCACATTTTGTGGTAAAGAGGGTTCATAATACAGCAACCAGGTTTCCACTGATGGAAACTTAACCTCTTGGTTGTACACAGGAAGACTGCCTGTGGGTTCAGGCCTTTCAGTATGTCAGCGAATAAAGAGTGTTCGAGCATAATGTTCAAATTTATGTAAGAGATTTTTAAAGTAGCAGCAGTTTGCAAGAACGGTCTGCAAAGACTATATTTTGTAAGATGATTTAATCTTTTCAGCATTGATAAAGTTGGTTTTATTGTTTTGAATGGCAACTTGTCCTTGACAAACAAGAACTTCTGTTCAGCCTTGTTAAAATGACCAATAGAATAATTGGCACTGTGACAGACTGGCAACCTGTCCGCGTGACTCCGCCTCTCTCCCGAAATGTTCGCTGGAGATAGGCACCAGCACCCCTTCTGACCCCATTAAGGGACAAGGGTGTTAGAAAATGGATGGATGGATGGATGGATAATTGGCATTCAATGGCTGGAATAGACAGATTGTGAAAAAGGCCAAAACAATCTTAGCCAGCAGAATTCACTCCTTTCAGAGGAATTTATTCTCCTTCCCTCGGGTCAGAGGTCCATTCTGCAACTGTTAGATGCATCCCGGGTTCAACGGCACCGAATCAAATGGATAAATTCCCTCACCAGCCATCATTTAACTCTTCAGAGGCCTAGTAACCAGCGGTTCATTTGATTCAGGTGTGTTGGAGAAGGGATGCATCTAAAAATTGCAGGATGGTAGCTCTAAGACTGAACTGGGGAACCTGAACCCCCCCTTAGGTCAAAGGTACAGGTTACCAACAATAAGGTGCAACCAGTACTAATGTTCTTTTGTCCCAAAGACAATTAAACCTCTTGACTTGGCCAAGCTTGGCAAATTTGAGAATATCTTGCTGATTTATTCCTTGTGGATTTATTTGATTATTATTATGTGTGGTAATTGTGTGGGACAATAACGACTTCATCTTCATTCACCTTCAAGTTTCCTCAGATCCTTTCTAATGTACCAGCTAACATTAGATCATGGGTGAGAGAATAGTCATTTCTGATGACTGGAACCAGTTCTGGATATGTGGACAGTGAATACATTTTCTACATAAATGAATCCCTTCCTTTTCTCAGTTAAAGCATTTGAAATATTCAACTATGTCTCAGCAATGGGTACAGTTACTAATAAACTGGAAAATGTGGCTTCTTTGAATAGTTCTTGGGTTGTTGCATGATGTAGCGGTAGAATGGGTGCCTCATATATGAGACTATAGTCCCGAGTTCGAATACTTGAGGCTTTTGCTGGTTACAGTCAATATAGCTCACTAGTGACAAAAAAATCATCACTGAGATGAATTCAACAAAGTTTAAGGGCATCTGAAGTGGTTAAATAATAAATGTGGTATAAATGTAATACTTATGTGGTCCATCCAGGGTTCAAGAGATATCAGTTGCTCCGGTAGGTGGCACAGAAAATTTGTTCAGAAGTAGACTGTAAGTCTGAATGGCCAATCAGAAACAGTCCTAAGTTTAAAGAGGGGTGAACGTACTAACCTTCAGGTCTTTCACCTCTGCATTTTAAAGTGCAATGACTTCTCGAACCTTGGCTTTGTACTCAGCAACTCTGCTTGTGGTGACTATGGGTGAGTTTGCTTCTGCAGCTGCTTTTTCTTGAACTTTTAACAAGAATCTTTGCTTCTTATCATGCAAATGCTGTGGCACAAAGTTCAAGTAAAAGTAAATGTTTAATTTTGTGATTTTTTTGTCCTTAGCTCATTCAACAGACTTGATACAGACATCGCCACATGTTTTCTCAGTAGATGTTGGAAACAACGTTACTTTGCAATGCCTCTGCCAGGATGATGCAGCGGTGATGTTTTATTGGTACAAACAAATTCTGGGACAGGAACCGAAGCTCATGTGTACATTCTACAAACATACCAACACTGCAGTCTTTGAAGAGGAGTTCAAGAACTCTCGTTTCTCGCTGGACACTGGAAATCACATGAATGTTGTGCTGAAGATATCAGATGTGAAGATTTCAGACTCTGCGACTTTCCACTGTGTACAGAGCAATTTAAACGACTATGAATTTTGTGAAGAAACTACATTAAGCGTAAAAGGTTCGGGTCCTACCATCGAGACTTTGGTCCATCAGTCAGAATCTGAGAACATCAAGCAAGGAGACTCTGTGAGTCTGAAATGTACGGTACAAACTGGGAGCTGTGGTGGACAACATGGTGTTTACTGGTTCAGAAACTCTGAAGAATCCCATCCTGGACTCATTTACACTCAGGGGGGCAGGAGTGACCCCAGCACACAAACACACACCTGTGTGTACAACCTGCCCATCAAAGACCCAAATGGGACGTACTGTGCTGTTGCCTCCTGTGGAGAAATACTGTTTGGAAACAGAACCAAGCTGGACTCTGAAGGTGAGTCATTTTTTCATTTCCACAAATATCTGTTTGTCTTGAATCAAACATTTTTAGACAATCCTGCTTCTCATATTATTCATTCCTCATCTAGGTTTCATTTCTGTTTTTTTTCTGCAACAAAAAAAAAAAAAAATAAAATACAAATGGATGCATTTCATCTCTAGACTTGATGACGAAATGAATCCTTCTGATAAGTTTAACAAAAACAGAGATTAAGTGAACTTAGAAGCCTTTACAACTTCTGAAATGGATTTTTGCACAATTATCAGAACTAACTAGTAACAGAAATTCATTTCTTCAAGAGTTTCATGAAAATAGACCAAAAAGACTCTTTAAAATCTTTATCTGTAAGAAAAAAAAATCTCCTGTAATATCAGGTCTCTAGTTTTATGAGTGGTCAACTCCAGATGTTGAGAGCCACTATCCTGCACATTCTGGACACATTCTTCAAAACACCTAAATTAAGTGAATGGAGACTGAAAAGTGTTGAGGCACCAACATGAATGTGTAATTAGTACTATAAGTGTAAACAAAAAAACCCTACTGTTGCCATTTGCTGGTTCATGTTTTTCTGCAGGTGAAGCTGTCTCTCTTGTCTTGGTTTATCTCCTGAGTGGAGCTCTGATATTCACCACCCTGCTGGCAGCAACACTGGCTTTCTCAGTCTTCCAAATGAACAAAAGGCAGCATGTCGGTGTGTGTTGCCATTTGAAATTCAGATAAAATACTCTTTAAGCTTCAAAGTGAAACTATTCTTGTTCTGTTTTACACACAGATTCCACTGAAATATCTTCAACAACAGCTTACCCAAATATGCAGGTAAGCATAGTTTCAAATAGTTTCTGCAGCAATTAGCAAAGAGGGGAATGGCACAATACATTTTGTTCATTCTGAAGTCTTTCTTTTTTCCTAAACAAGCATCTGTTGTGGTACATACACTCTACATTTGTCCCTAGGAATCCCAAGATGGAGAAAACCTCCAGTATGCTTCTGTAAGTCATCAAAAGACTAACATATCAAGAACAAGAACAGATGGAGCATTCAGAGAATGTGTCTATTCCAGTGTGAAGAGCTAGAGCGCAACCGTATGCTTCAACTGTTTCTGAAATGTGTTGAGTTAATAAAATTTTGTCACAGTTTGAAATGTAAAGTGTTGCAATAAAGTTATTTCATTAAAACCAGATTGAGTCTGTTGGTTTCTGTGGAACAACATGGTATTAAGCTTGTCTGATTTATTAATCTTATCTAGATGCATTCAAGACCCCCTTAAGTGTGGTTGTGCACCATATTCTCCGCCAGTTGTCTGAAGAAACTCATGTGTGTTCCAGGTCTTTCTACTGTCACTAATTTCAAATGATATGCTTGGTGGTTTGCACACAAGCAAATCTTGAAACCCAAGGAAATATTTGAAGTGTAGATGAGGCTATTATTCTGTGTATCCATAGTAACCTTAAGGACAGGGATATCCAACCCTAGTCCTGAAGATCTTCTGTCATGCAGGTTTTAGATGCAGCCAAGCTCCAACACACCTGAATGTAATGAGTGGCTTGTTACCAGGCTTTTGCCAAATTTTATGACTATTCAGTTGCTGTTTATTATGGATATCAATACTCAACTCGCTGTGGTCTAAGCCCGATAAATTAAGATGTTCCCATAGAATTTCCTGTACTTTGTTTTATTCCAGAAGTTACTACAGATCTAAAAGAACATGCCTCCACTACACTTCAAATATTTCCTTGGGTTTCTAGTAAAAACTATAGATGGCAACAGAGCGACAAAGAAGACACCATATTGTTGAGGATGAGGGACATAGTGGGGTTGAGGGCTGTTCTCCAGACATTTGCTGTCATCTCCACAGTCTTGAATGGGTTGAGATCCATCTGGTTCTGACCGCACCAGTGGACCAGCTGATCTGTCAGATCAATCGCAATGGTGTCATCTGAAAATCTCAGGAGTTTCACATTGGTGTGTGAAGTTCACTTTGCTGAAGCTTAATGAGCATACCTGCCCATTTACCTGTTA
>CAEGAE010019233.1:0-64812 GCA_903067095.1 Girardinus metallicus | reverse complement strand
GCCTCCCTTCTTAGGCTGCTACCCCCGCGACCCGACCCCGGATAAGCGGAAGAAGATGGATGGATGGATGGATGGATAGTGAGGTATTTGCACCTTTCTTTTTCCAGATAAAATACATACAACTTTAACAATTTGAAAGGTAACAGTTGGGTGAACATTTTGTATTTAAGTGTGGATTTCTGCGATAGATTAATTTATTTGTCAAATGTATGCATGCATAATTGGTCAAATGTAAACATATACACCACTGATATTTTGTTGGAAATTACAAAGATAAACAACCACCCACACACAGGCAAAACTTAAACTAACAGTGATTTCTTTGGACTGTGGCAGGAAGTCAGAGTACCCAAAGAGAACTTCTGCATTCACAGGGAGAACTTATGCATATATATAATATATATATATATATATATATATAAGCTCTCTACTACTCAAGAAAATTCACAATATAGTCCATGCAGTTTATTTTTTCTATTTTATACTCACTTGAAGCTAGTGGGAATTAATTTTATGTCATTCCCGCTATATAAAAACTACAAATAATACAAAAAAATGGTTAAATATAATTTCAATGGCCTAAAACTTATTAAATTCATGCTGTTGTTGAGTGCATGTAAACTTTTGAGTGTCCAGGAAGCAAGGGGGACCTTGTTTACAGGCCGCTCTACATAAACCCCCACCCCAAACTCCCACTGTTTTCAAGAAGCAGCCGCAAAAGCATGCAGAGACCCACACTCTGCTGTGGCCACTCATTTGCATGACAAAGTCCTTGTTAATTATTTAAGGAGTCTTATTTGATCAATACAGGAGAGCTGTATCCGACTGCAGGGACAATCTGATCCACTGGATTCTATAGGTCTTCATTATTCATGAGAACCACAGTGAGAGAGAGAGAGAGAAAGAGAGAGAGAGAGAGAGAGGAGAAAGAGGGAGCAAAGTGATGGAGAGCAACGCTACATGGGTAGTGGTAGGCAGGTCTTGTTTCATGTGTATTAAAAGTTTTCCTTTTTGGTGCCGATTAATATTTTAGAGGGTTTGAAACTTAGATGTGGAACCTTGCTGTGGAGGTGAGAGCAGAGAGGAAGGGTTAGTTGGCGACGCTGCTCGTGCGACTGTAGTGTAGTTTGTCTCGGCGGGGTTGCCATTGTTAAAGAACAGACATTTGTCGTCGTTTTTTTGATAAAAAATTTCAGTGGCTTATTCAGAAGTATGTTTTGAGTGCTGTCCTTTTCCTTAGAATGCGTGGGACGACACTTTCAGGGACTATTTATTTATTTTTTTGTGTGTATTTTTCTTGCAGGCTATGGATTAGTCATGGGTATATGTCAGCGCACAGGCACAGCCAGGGGGCGCTTATCTAAAAATAGTGATAATCCCAGAGGAGTGGTAGCGTGTGAGTGAGTTCAGATGTCCCTACTCTGTCCCCTTTAGCAAATGCCCTGGAAGGCTTGGAGGGTGGAGGGATTTTGGACGAAGGCTCAGAATTCTTGCTGTACAGACTTACAGGCACAGAGGTCCAGCATTCGTACACCTCTGTTGCTGTCCAGTGAGAGAAAAAAATCTAAAAATTAATACGCAAATTTATATACAGAAATTAGAAGGTGATATAGAAATATATATTTATATATATTCGCGAGAGCAAATTACTGAACTAAACATCATCCTACGACAAAAAAATCATAATTGTTCCCTGGTTGAAAATCCATCAACTTTTATTGACTTCTCGGCAGCAACACGCAGCCCATTTAGTTCTTGCTTGATCAGGGAAATTTTTTTATGCAGCCCTGATGCGTCTCAGCCTTTTGCAGGGAAGACAAGGGTTAGGTTTCTGTGCAGCGTTAAGTTAAGCAAGGATTGAACGGTTAACTTGCTGCTGGAGAGATACAAGTGAAACTGAAAAGTAGCATTGAGAGTAACTGTGCACAATTATTTTTTTTTTCCTATCAAAACCTATTCAGGGTTTTCTTTTTCTTTTTCTGTTTCTAACCAGAAAACCTTGTTTCAGTGAGCGCCCTTTTTTCTTTTTTCTTTCTTTCTTTCTTTTTTTTTTTACTCTTGTTAGAAGAAGAAACAAAGAGCACTTTGCCAGAAACATTTTAGCAGGTCAAAACTAGGGAAAGGTCCTTTGAGAGGTCATTTTTCTTCTATAGCAGCACATCGTGGCGAGGTGTGAGGCATTATGGGACTGTGGAGGGTGCTGAGGGAGTGGCAGGGTGGGAATGAAACACAGAGCTATCTTTGGAGAGACCTCTTAAGCTCACCTTTATGACATCGGTGGGGATATTGGCAAAGTCTGTTCTGTGTGTGTGTGTGTGTGTGCGCGTGCACAATCGTGGATGTGTACATGCATGCACATTCGACCAAACATTCATAATTGGGCCCTGTAGCTCGTTAGACTTTGAGTCGGTGCTGTCGTCATGCCAACCAATCACTCTCCTTTTGTGTCTTTTCTTATTTTGTGTAGGGATGGCAACTGCATGGAGATGCCTCACACACAAAACAGCAAAATCCTCCCGTCGTTAGACCTCAGTGTGCAGCCTTACCTTCTGAAGCCGAGCCGTTTTCATCCTTTTCTATGTCCTGTTGTACAGAACCTCGCTACCCGTCTAGACTTAGATTACCGACCGCGGGTTAATGTGTCAGCGCCATGTGGTGTGTCTCGCCTAATCGCATGTTTGTGTTGTTTTTTTTTTTTTTGTGAAATGTGTGTGCCGCACAGTCCAAGTATGTCACTGTGCTAGTCTCATTAAGAGCTTACTGTCTTTCTTGGACACCTCTCGGAACACCTGATTGGACTGAGACCAATCAGTGGCGCTGATCCTCACCAATCACAACACCTGGTGTGTTGACATCGGGGAGTAGAAATCACAGCGGATCAGTTGCCGAGAGAGGAGAGAGAAGTAAAAGAGGGAGAATGAGATGATGGGAAGAGAAAAAAAGGAAAAACGATTCACGACCATAGTTGTCTTTTGCTTTTTGTCACGTTACAACCACAAATGTCACATTTTTTGCGGGGAGGGATTTTCACGCAATGCATGTGGACAAAATTCATAAATGTTTGTGGAACACGCAGCTAATAGTTATCCTGTCAACAGGTTTTATCATTTGAGCCATGAGGCTGAGCAGCTCTCCAAGGTTAGGTGTTTTTTTGTCCTCATGACACTTAACTCAAAAAGCCATGTTCTTGTGTTTCTTGTGGACTTTTATGTTATAAATGCACACAGACCACTGAAGAGGACGCCACGGAACCATACAATACACTATCAACTACTGGCCATGCACTGTAAGTGCAAAGAAAAATCCAATATGGCAGACGAAAAAGCAACTCAGGAATATCCAGTCCATACTTCCACTTTACTGTTGCAGTTAAAAAATATATTGTGACATAAAGTAACCCCTAAAGGCTAATGCTACTGATGTATTTTCCAAATTTTATTTGGAGAAAAATACAATTGATCACCTAGAAAAAAACTTCTCTATATTTTTCTTTTTACTAAATTAGTTTTTCCATCTTTTTTATGCCTTAAAGAAATAGAAATAATTGGAAAAAGATCCTGACATAAAGGATCATAATTCATACATGAACAGTTTTAGTTTTCCAATTAAATGTACTCTATTTATTTTATACCAATTCACAACAAATTATCACATATCACACTCGGTTAGATGAAGAGATCCACACTCCCAATAATAATATATAATCCAATCAAATTCAGTTTATATTGGTAATCACCAAAATCTGTTAGTCTATTCCAGTCTATTCCAGTCCAGCTGCATTGAGTCACTTAACTTTGCTCCGTTGTTCACTGTAAACAATCACGTAGTGAAGGTGGAAAGGAGCATCTCCCTTTTAACAGGAAGTAACCTCCAGCAGAACCCAGATCAATGTGGTCGGAACGCCGCTGCGCTTTCTCGTCATGAAAATAATTGAAAACAATTTCTCATTTTCCCCCCGCACTTCACAGCTCTGCCACTACATTGTGTGGGTCTGTCGCATCCTAATGAGGCACTTTGAACCCTGTGTTCGCAACATCACAAACCTTTAAACATTTAACAATCATGAATACTTCCACAATGCACCACCACTATATGTTTGAAACTAATTAGTCATGTAGCAAGCGAGGAAGGAAAAGGCCTGCATGATTAGACTTCCTCGGTCACACTCACTTTGGTCGAACCAACTGTTGTGCTGCTCTTTGATAATCTTTCTAGTTCATCTCTGTCTGTCTCCATTTCTCGCTCTAATTGTCTGCCCTGCTAATTAAAGTCAGACCACCATATATTTATCTGAAAGGAGCTGCTGTACATCTAAGAGTTTGTGTAATTACATTCTTGTTCTTTAAGTCTGTTCTGCTTATGAATTCAATTGGATTAAGATCGTTTTGATCATACCTGTTTGTCGTTCCTAATGAAAGGATTATACCTTTAGCGGAAACACCTGCACATTTATATGGTTTTAGCAAAGAAGTCTTTGGTTTGAATTCGAATGTCAACCTTAATCTTTAGTTAAGGAGGTCAGGAATGCAGTTGACTTTCCGTGAAACTAACGCTGTCTTTTTAGAAGAAAGCGCCTAGTGCAATGTACAGTTTACCTGGAAGCTACTTCAACAAAACTTGTCCTATGAACAGATTTTCAGTCGGCCGAGGCGACCAATCTTCCACCCCAATCAACATCTGATCTCATCTTGAATTTCATCACGTTTCCTCCAGCTGATGCGCTGCGTTTTGGAGTGCGGCTCAATCAGCCTCATTAATGGATGAGCGGGCAGAATTGTAAATGTTCCCCTGCGTGGCCCGGCCTCTCTCGTGCTCGCCTAATTGTTAACCACGACGTTTACATCAAAACCATTGGCCGGTCCGATGCCGTTAACCTCTTGTTTCTGTTGCCCCCGGCAACCAGCGAGAGTCTCTCTCTCTCTATCTCCCTTCGCCACCGCTGCAGTCGAACGGAGACACAGTCTGTGAATAAAAGACTGAGAGGAGATATTGTGGATTCTGATCACTCAGGAAGAAGAAAAGAACACATGCTGGGTCCTGACAGATGTAAATGTCAGCTGTATTGTTTGATTTGAATGGCTATGAGTGGAGAATACCTATGCCTGTGATTCGATGTTTTTTGAAAATGTTTTTGTGTATGTGCCTAACAGAGGCTGCGGGGGCTGAGGCACACAAGCGGGAACTCTAACAGACATGAGCAGCCCGAAGGAAACTCTCATCCTCGACTGCACATTGGCTTTTTTTCACTCTAAACTATGTGTGTCAGCTTCCTCTATGTGTCTTTTTCCCTCTCTCTCTCTTTTTCTCCCTCTTTTTCTCTTACCTGCTCTCGTTTGCTCGCTTCTGTGCAAAAGCTTTTTGGGAAGGTGAGGTAAAGGAGCGGAGGCACTTCATGGAACTCATCACAGAGCTCGCTGCTACTGCTCAAAGAGTTCTGGCCCCCCGCTGGGAAAGATGAGAGGCTTGATTACAGTCAAATTAGCAAATGAGCAGGTTAATTACAGAGGCAAATTCCTGTGTAAGGACTGTCAATTTTCTAAAAGAAGCTCATGCTTGAAGAGCCTAAAGTAAAGGGAAGGGGAGGCGTAAGGTAGAGGAGCTGAAAAGGCAGAGGACAGATTTTCTTCTTTTTTTTTTTGCTCCATTCTTTTTCAAGAAAACTCCCCAGTTTCTACCTGTCTTAACTCTGAAGTTTGCCGTTTGAGGTTAAGGGGAAATGGTTGCATCAATGAGCTATTATTTATTTTATTCTCTTTTAGAGGACACTTTTCCCCTGCATTTTCTTTTCTTCGCCTCACTCCGGAGACTGCATAAAACCCCTCACTCTGGCTTTCTACCTGCTCTCCCACTGGCTTTCATCCTTCACTTCACAGGAATTTTTCTTTTTTTTCCTTTTTAAAGGCTTCAGAATTTTTTTTTTTATTTGCTACTTCCACGTAGAAGACAAGGAATGTCTGAGACAACACCTGAAGTTTGCAAGGACATTCCATTACTCAAAGATAAAATGTCTAATGAGCTTAATGAGAGGGAAAAAGGCAAAAGCAATTAAGGAGATAAGGTGGATTTTCTCCTTTCTCTTCCCAATTGGCTGACCTTGCTTTCCACCAGCTACTTTTGATATGTTTGTTCATGTAACAAAATCCTACACATGTAATTAGAAGCATCTCTTAACACTCCCATCCAGACTTTTGTTTGTCAAATCAATCGATTTTACCTACAGTTTGTCAGTTTTCTATTTGATAGGGACAGGCGACATCATTAAAGGCAACTGATCATACAAGTTGCAAATAAACATAATCGTAGCAGTAAAGTAGTTTTGACGGTGATCGTCGTCACCGTTTGCTTCTGCTTTTCAACCCACAGCAGGGTCCCAAGTTGCTTGTTTCGGTCATTGGCATCAACGAGCAACTTGCAATTGAAACGTCACTAATAAAAAGCATTTCCATGTCAAAATCTGCTAATCATTGTATGTCTTCCATGTTTACTAATACCAGCTGCATTCTTGTACCTCTTTGTAAGGCAATTGCCCCAAATGTTTGAATACGGTGTGTTTTGTGAAATTCAGCTGTGAAAATCTGTACTTCAGTACCCAGCTGTGCTTTTACGAACAACACGTATATTGTTACTACAGACAGATGCCGAGAGTAATACTGAATATACCTTTTTGTTTTAACATTTTATTGGCTGAACATCCATCTATCCATCCTCCTTCTACACCTATGTCTGCATGGACGCAGAGGTGAGTGGAAATGTGGAAATGTTGACCTTTGAAGCAGGAAAAATGACAAATGTGAGAATGTGACTGAGTTTGACACAAGCCAAGTTGCGATGACAAGATATCTGGATCAGAGCATCTTGGAGAGAGAACGCTCCTGTGGCACATTCTCTCTCTGAAGTGGTCAACGTTTATCAAAAATTCTCCAGTAAAAGAAAAAGGTTAAACCAGTGACAAAGTAATATTATCCAAGGTTTATTGCTGCTTACGGTGAGTGAACTTTGGTGCAAAAAGCTATAGAACAATTAAAATCTTGGTGGTAGATACGGCTCCACACCTCCAGGGGTGTAGCAAAGTCCATGTCCGGACAGGTCAGGACTATTTTGAGTAGTACACAGTATAAGAGAGGTGGTCATAATTCTATGCCAGATCTGGGAGCATGTTTTTTGTGGAAAAAAAAAAAAAAAAAAATCACCGTGGATAGTGCCTTTGCTGCTCCGTCTCTCTTTGACCAACGGTCAGTGGGTGTTTTATGACTGCAGATAGTGTTTGCCTGCATCTGTAATGAATTTACTGGGCAGATGTGTGCAAAGTCTGGAGCAAATGGAGTGAGAAGCTGAGCAGCTGGCAGAGGACAAGAAGGAGGCTAGTGAAGAAGATTTCACACACAACCCACGCCCATGCGCATAAGTAGTGATGGATCTAGGCGGCGGCGGCGTGCGGGAGAAGTGACATGACTCACACCAGTTCACTACCAGATGTCATTTGTGTGTCACATTGAGGACTAGCTGCTGCAGCACAGCTAACTTCATTTCTCCTGCCTTGTCACCTCCGTGTCGTCGTCTGTCATCAGTTCAGTAAATTAGAGTTTCATTGCTGCAAGTGTTTCCTGGGAATTTGTCTTGGATGTTGTCATATCTCTTAATGGACCTGAAGTTGTGAAAGTTGGCAGTTGGCTTTTTATAGATTTATGAGTGTCGCCGCAGCCAGCGGGAAACACATCAGAGAACTGGTGCGACTTGGAGAGGGCAGTTTAGTAAGAGCAAAGAGATGGTATCTATATTTTATCTGTCAATGATATTCTACAGGGGGCGAAAAGAAGGGTGTTTTTTATTTTTTCCTGTGCATGACTTTTCAGAAGTATATCAGCGGCAGTTTTCACTTCTTCATCGTCGCATAAGCACAAATGACCTTTCCCCTCTTCGCTTTGTTCTTTATTTTCCCATTTTCCTGCAACCACAGTTCTCCCTTCCTCTCCCTTTTCCTCCTCCAAATGAGAAGACTCTATTGGATTCTCAGTCCATTCCAAATGAATTGAGCCGCGGCGCTCGTGTCAAAACGAGCTCAGTCGATTGCCCAAATGTAACTATGCACAGTTATTGCGACTGCAGTGCAAGCCATTTGCGGGAAGCCCTAAACATTATGAACAAATAAAGCTGCCGTATTGCCTCCAGGCCTTTTGGTTAGGAATGCACTGCAGTGTCTGGTGAATGAGCAGCCAGCGTGAAATCCAATATAGGCTTTTGTGCGGAGGAGGCGGGAGAACACTCCAGTCCAATCTTCATCAATAAGGCACTGTACAAGGCCGGTGTGGCTATTGCCACCAGAATCCGACCACTGTTGTTTTACCCACTCCATGCCACGTCTCATACAAAAAACACCAACACTAACTGAAGTAGAAAAGCATTCCGGATCTAAAAAGAAAAAAAAAAAAAAACAACAAGAAGAGTAAAAAACAACCCTGACTCTTCCACATACCTCTGCTGGCTAATCAGACTAATCAGAGTGAGAAATCCAGGTGGGTCTCATGTCTTCAGATCTCACGTGGTTCTAATAAATGTCCCTACATACATATTTCAAATATCCGTGCAGTTTTGCGGAGTTGGGTTTTACAGCAGAGCTTCAACCTTGTTTTTAGAGGCAGCCCCACAGAGCTTTTCCCATATACACTGGATTCTAAAGTGCTGATGCAGGCGTGGGATAAAAAGGGCAAGTTCTCCCACTGATTTTGCTTATCATCCGGTCTAATGCCACGGTTCTCAAGCTGTGGTATAAGCACCCCTGGTGGTACTTGGGCTGGCTTTGGTGCTGATTGCAAGGAATCTTTATCAGATGCTCAAAAGGCAGATCCGACAAAATTAACTGAGATATTCTATAAACAAGTGCAAACAGGAAAAAAAATTATGACACTTCGCTTTACTTCAAACAAAAAATAAAAAAAAACACATGAAAGAAGTTCGACTTCAGAAAAGTCAAGAATAACCTGAAGGAAGAGTGAACTTAAGTTGAGGAGTAGTGGCTTCTTAACCTCTCCAGCTACTTTACTAGATATACCTGTTCAATTGCTTTTTTCAATACAATGCTGCAACTCAATACATGTAGACATCTAGACATGATGAAGATGACTCACTGGAGTTTAAACTGAGCGTTAGAATACATAGACAATGGGATTTAAGTGACTTTGAATGTCACATGTTGTGTTGTATGCAAGAAACCAGTGATCTACTGGGAACTTTATGCAATACCAACGGAGATGTTTTGTTGACGTCAGAGGGCAATGGGCAGACTGGTTCAAGATGTTAGAAAGGGAACAGTCGCTCGCTACAGCCAAGTATTGCAGAACACCATCTCTGAATCCACAAAAATGAACCCTTTGAAGAAGATGGGCACCTACAGTACAAGACTAGACTGAGTGTCACTCCTGTTAACTAAGAAAGGGAAATGTATGTTATGGTTTGCACATTATCGTCAGACTGAATGATACTTGGTCTCAATCCGATGGTTGTAAGGTGTACTTATAAAAGTGGCTGGTAAGTGAATGCTATGTTTCCTTCACCACTGAAGTTAGAAATTTCTGAGTCAATTTCATAACCAACTCTAGTATTGCGTAGTCGAAAGGTAGTAAAAAAACAGTAGGACTTGGTTAATGGTCATGTATTTGTTTGCAGTTTGTGCTTTCATATATTCTAGCAATTGGCTTACGAAATGAGGTGTTTCCATAGTATTTGTGAAAGATTTAAGGACATACAAAATTGTCAGAAGTGCAAATATGTTTTTTTTTTTTTTTTTTTTTTTTTTATTGGAGAGCAGCCATTTTGAATTCTATGGTTCAGTTTAAGAAGCCTTTGACTTTCTCTTAAATCAGACCTTAAGAGACATTTTTGTCAGTCTAATCAATTTAAAAAGTTTAAAATCTATAATACTGATGTAAACCAACAGAGAAAAACTTTTGTCTTTCATTGTGTTTTTTAACAAAACGTTAAAAATAGTTTTGAAACGTTGCAGTACTTGGAAGGCTTACTTACTGAGGTGGCATTTGAACCGATGGTTGCCTTTTTCCCTCTAAATGGTTGCTGAAGTTGTTATTAAAGGCTTGAATTAATGTAATTTGTAGGTTACTGTGTTTGACAAAAAATAAATAAATAAATTACCTTGATCATTATAGATGTGTGTGACATTGAACAGGCTGTGTTCCCTCCTATCCAGACCTCTTTTTGCTCTGTCCTAATGGTTTAGTGTTGTTCTGGTGTAGAAAGAGGATAAATCACCAGGGGTCTAGTTGCTGCAAGACATGCACACCCAGAGGACTCTTTTCTCCTCTCCGATTTGCTGAAAAACTCCCAGCGGTTGCCATGGTAACCCCTTTATCACCAACAGCTATAGGGACATTGACCCAGAGCAAGGGCCAGGGCTGAGTATGATGACCTCACACCATTTGTTGCAGGGTGCCTTTCACCGGCTGCGCCTCTGTTTCTGGGGAGATGTGCTCCAAGAGACCACACACAAAGACTTGGTAACACACATGCACAAGCACTCACGCTGACACATGCATCCTCGTTTTTGTGTGTGCTGGTTTATTTGGCCCCGAGCACCCTGGTGGGACTTTTTATTTCTTCGTTTTTAAAAGAAACAGCATAAATATTAAGGTTCAAGCACAAGAGATCAGGGAGAAAGTACACAGGAGAGCATGAAATTCTTCTTATGCACAACTTTGAAGGAAGGATCCTGGCCGTAACCAACCATTCGTTTCTGTTTCAACTCCCCTGGATGACAGTTTTTTTGGGGTTTTTTTTGCGGCCACAGCCCCCCTGCGGCTTCCGCCAATCCTATGTGACCTCTCCAGCAGTCGCACATTAATTACCACGGCCTCTCCCTGGCTCGTCACCACAAACGGCATCCATCTTGACAAGTCATTTATTCTTATTTTCAATCGTACAGACTTATTCGCCATAATGGAAGAGAAACAAATTTTCCAATTGGATGTGATAGCTCATTTGTTTCTGTCATGCCAACGTGGGGTACATTTTATGAATTAAGATTTTAAAGGTTCAGGAGTTGGGCGGTTGCATAAGACTTTGCGCCACACGTCCACAGTTATGGATGTCTTTACAGTGTCGTGAAAAGTATTCATACCCCTTAACTTTTCAACTTTTTCTCAGTCGATTTTATTGGGATTTTGTGCGGCAGTCTGACCATACAAAGTGGCACAATAGATACACGGCTTTCAAGTTTATACTCATAAATAATATCCAACCAGTTGCCTTCAGTAGTTTCCTAATTAGTACTAGGCTGCTCCTATGTGTCATTTAATCTTAGTATAAATATATAGCCTTTTTCTGAAGGCTTTCTCAGAGAGCACCAGGCATTTCAGGGATGCAATATTTTAGGAGATTAAAGCATGCTTAGTTAGAGAGGGTACATGCAACTCTACCAGAGCACGTCTATAATGAAGGACTGATGAAAGAGACCATTAATCAGAAAGCAGCCAAGGAGCCAACAGTAACTCCGGAGAAACTGCTGAGGTACACAAATCAGGTGAAAAAGTTTATTGACAAGACAACTATTAGTTGTGTGTCAGTCTGGCTCTTCAAATAGAAGTGACAAGAAGCAAGCTATTGTTGAAGAAACCATACAGGAGACACAATAAACATGAGCAATGTGATAATAAGGTCAGATGAAACCAAAGTTGAACTGTTTGACCTAAATGCTAAGCATCCTTCTAAGCATCACCCTGAATCCTGGGAATTTCTAGCAGGACAATGAGCTGGTTTAGGTAAGCATATTTATGTCTTACAATGGCCCAGTTAAAGTACAGACCTAAATCAATGTAGAATCTATGGGAGGACCTAAAGAAAGGTACTGTTCAGTCATTCTCCATTTAATCCAACAGAAGTTAAACTGTTTTGTAAAAGAAGAATCTGCAGTTGTTTCAGTCTTGCAACGTTCAATGCTGGTAGAGATGAACTCCTATGGACTCGCCAATCTAATTTTAGTGTGTTATTTTCCTTTCATTCCTTCTTTATGTTATCTTTGGGATAAATTCCCAGTTCATTACTCTAAAAGCTTTGGCTTTGTATATGACAAATTGTCAAAAAATACAACTTTCTGGGGTATTTCTTACTTTTAAGCCCTCTTTTTTTTTTTTGCTATGGACGTTTTCTCATTGATTCTAGATAAATATTATTTAAAGTATTTTTTGTATTTTTACTTTTGTTTTTATTTGACAGATTTTACGTTTTACCGTATAATAATAATAGTGATAATTCCACTCATTGTGATTCGGATTTAATGTGACTCCAGCTGCTGGATTAATTTCATACATTCGTCTATTTCTCTTTGCTGGGCAGCCATTGTGGATACGCCTGTTTTATGAACTATCTTCATGAGACAGCTCTGACTTTTTTTTTTGTCCTGCTCTAATGCAAAGTGGCCTTTGCAAATGCCTAGCAGTCTCCGCCTCTTACCCCTCATTTCACTTCGTCTGTGTGCCTTTCCAGCCACATCCTCTCTAATGAAGCTAAATCTAGCATGTTAAATGGGACCAGTCAGCTATGTCATTGGTGCTGAAGCAGGCCAGAGTTGTCTTCTATTGGCCCCCAAGGGCACAAACACTCCAAGACGATGAGTTGGTACACATTAGAAGTATTCACCGTACACAAGCGCTGGTAATGCAGAGCAACGCGGGCATGAGCTCACTGGTAGGCCCAAGAGACACTGGTGTGACGCACACGCCCATGTGTATGTAGGCTGGCGAGAGCGGATCAAGTAACAGAGTCAAAATGTGCATGTGAAAGCAAGTGTTGCTGTAGCTCCAGCTGAGAACGATGCCGCACCAAAGATCGAGAGCTGAAAGACAAGCTTGGTGGGAGACCAGCCTGTCGATTGCAAGGCTCTCAGCTTTAAAGTTCTCAGCTTCAGGATTTTTGTATAGAATCCTAATGGCTTTGGAGTGCAAGCGTGTGCAGCAACATAAGTGGAAAAGCACCATAATGTTGGACCTTACGTGACAATCCGAAAGGCACACACACACGCACGCATACATACATACATACACGGCATGTCAAATCTCGTACTGAAATCCAATATATTCCTGACAAACCCATTAAAGGTGCTTCATACAATAGCCTCTCACAGAATACCGAGAGAGGGGAAGTGAGGAAAGAGCGCACTGAGAGGGAAACTGGGGAAGAAGAGCTGCGTGTTTAAGTGTTAGAAAGCTAAAGCAAATTCTGTTGATAGGATAGCATACCAAAGCACCCAGCCATTAAAGCAATTAGCTCATTATGCGGTTTAAATTTCAACAAAGCATGAAATACTGTGTAAAGTATCATCAGAAAAATGGCCTACGCAGAGACCCCCATCCTTCATGTTGCATGTGTGACAAGCGGTTTTTAATGTTGAATAGCGTATAATCTTAGAACTCTGCAATTCGTTCTGTGAGTGACATATTGGTGCTGACTCACCAGCTTCTGCTGCCACAGGAACCTTCATCAACACTGCAACCCTCTTTACTCATGATGCCAGACTTATAGTAATCGCAGGATGATCACTGTAATTCAACTTTTTTTTTTTTCTGACATTCTCTTTACAATAATTGCTGATGTTGAGTTCAGCGCAAGTACTTTACAGGAGCCGAAGTGTCTGGTTTTGATACACCACCGGGAGTAAGTTAAAAGATGGGCCAGAGTGTCAACCTGTGACGTACGGGACTGAGGAAAATGTTATGTTATGTGGTGGTGTGTTATTATTTTAAGAAGGAATTTAAATTTCTGAAAAATAGCCCAAATTTTATGGTTAAGTTTCATTTTATCTTCATTTTAATTCGTGTTTCATTCACTGATTGATTAATATGAATAGTTCATGTAACAATCAAAAGAAATCATGAATGAAAAGGAGCAGAAAAAAGCACAAACTGCCCCTATTAAAATCAGAAGTCATACTTGGTGAACTCTGGTTAAAACTGATCCTTAAATATAACAATTTTACATTCATCTTGTCACAAAGTTGTTGCCCAAAACACTCAAATTGATAAACTAAATCAACAATCGACTTGTTCGCTTTTTGTAGGCGATCAGAGTTGATTAGGAGGCCCGTTTAAGGCCGATAATCTGGTTTCCCTCTGTCTTCACCCCCCCGTTTGACTTTTCAGCCTGAGGAAATGAATCTTCTCTGGCATTTATTCACCGCTCCAGGGTTGCACAGCCCTATAGCTGCTGTCATTTACACTTTTTAAAAATGTGTCTTACCGCTACACTTTTCTGTTTACTTAAACAATCACTGACTTTCCTCTAAAGAGACAGGATGACAGAAAAAAAAGCTGCTGTGCGCTTCAAGGTTTCACCTCTGCGTGGAGTTTTGGCGTGCGCACGAGCGCACGCACACACACACACAAAGGCGATGCATGTTGTACAGTAAAAGCCAGTCATTGCCTCCAGTGTGTCACCTCTGTCATAGTGTTAATTAGACACTGTCACCGTCTGTCCCCAGTGACATTTATTGCACATTTGAATATTTTACCCAGACAGATGGTAAGAATGTCAAGGCGTGACACTGAGTTATTAAGCCCTAGCCCTCTCTGCCTGCGACAGAATGCAGGGCTTGTCAGCTCTCGATTGTTTTAATAACTCACTGACAGAACCGCAGCAAAGTTTGCCCTGACTCCCCGTGCTGCACAAGTTTCTGGGGCTTAGGTGAACGCCCCGGCACGTGCATCCGCACGGACAGACCTTTGCAGCGTTTGTGACTTTATGCAGAATGAAGATGAGGAGGAATTCCCCCAATGAATAAAAGAACAGGCAGCGTTGGCTGTGTGACCCCCTCCTCTGATGATATCCATCTTCAAGCCACCGTGCATTTCTCAAATTTCACATGACCTTCCTTTACAATAATTCTTTTGTCAGATGTGGAGCCTGGCCTGTACGAATGTCTACAACTGTGACTTCATCCTTCCAGCTTTCCACGTTGTGACTCAATCACTTTGGTTTGAAATAATCTAGAGCATGTTTTCTATTACTTTACCTGAGATAGGAGATTAATGCTAAACATCTGTGTTTAGTTGTTACTGTGTCGAAGGAAAGAAAAAAAGTATTTTAGGATGTTAAAAAACCCTGAAACCACAATCTCAATACATTGCACTTGATTTTCCAATAAATGCATTTGCAAGTGTTTTATACTCCTTTGGAGATGTGTTTAAGTGTCTAGAAGACTGGATTTTTTTTTTTCACTGCTTTTAGATGTCTTTCTTCTCATTTCAAAAGTGATAGAATGTGGAAGTTTGCCTTTGCAGAATCCCTTTAAAAGTTGTTTCAAGTAGGCCTATCTATGGGGTGTGTAGGGATTCTATGTAAGTCTTAAACTGTAGTCGCTGTGACAAAATAACCTGTTTGAGTTGCGTGGCAGAAGATCAAGGCTTTTATTTTCTCAACTCTCTCAATTGCATTTGGCCACTGAGTGAGGCCTCCGTTGACGTCACCGCAGTGTTAGAGGAATGATCACGTATCGTCTGCTGACATAATAACTCTGTTTCATACTGTGTAGTGGAAATACTCACAAACAGCCAGGATAAATGAAAGTTTTAGAATAATAAGTGATGGGGTAGGGGGGGAAACCATTCTTTGACTCATAACTAAAACTGTCCTGAAAAAAATAAAAAGGTTTACTAATATGGAGAAAAGATGAAATTCTGATAGCTCAACAGCTTTCAGCTTCAAAAATAAATTGGTAATGATAACACTGCAATCAGTACAATGACATAATGTGGAAGAATAAGGCCAAACAGCAGAAGCTTATTTTTAAAAACGTCTCCATCTGCTCTAAGTATTATGACGAAGTAATCATTATAGGCAACTTTACAAAAACGGCTGCAGAAATCAAAGCATGTATGTAATTACATGGGTGGGCAACAATAAAAATAAGAAAAAAAGTAGCTTAAAATCTTACCATCTTCCACCTTATTGATCCAAATGGCACACATCTAATCAACAATTACAAAAAATTTGAATGCAGCAGCTGGAGGAGTCCAGGGATTCCCAGATTGCGTAATAGCTTAATGCAGGATAGCTTGATAAGCTCTCCAATATAAAATATATGTTAAATAAATATTCCCTCTGCTTGAAAAACAACCTATCACATGTAGGAGGTTGAATGAATATAAAAATGTGTCCATCTTTTCAATGTACCTGCAAGGTTCTCCACAGGGTCATGCAGCCATGTGAGAGTGGGAAAAAATATCAACATAATCAGAACAATCAGCAAATACACTGTTGCTAGAAATAAAATGAGAGTATTACACATATTTATAGCTGAAGTTAAAACACGCTTGCTGCTTTGGGACTGAATATTCTCTGGTGAGCCTTAACGAAAATGTGTTCTTTTTTTTTCTGTCATTAAGACTTATCTTTTTCTAGTAAGTTGAAACATACATAAAAAAAATGTTGTTTTCCCGCCATGGTGTAAGTTTCAGGGTGACAGATGGCTCAAAAACATTTTTTTTTTTTTTTTACTTCGGCTGAAACTGCTGCGCTCTACACAATCACACAGAGAATTGGACAAAAACTAACATTATAATGAGTGACTATAAAACACAGCCAAGACTGTCACAGTCAGCGGAAAATTAACAAGTGCTTATGAATTATAGAATTACAGAGAAGGATTTCCATCTCTCTCTTTTTTTCTTTTTTTTTTTTTTACAGCATACTGAAGCTCTAAAATGCAGATGATGACGAGGTTTTGATCTTGACTAAATAGAGATTTATCGCTGCTGATTAAATTTTTAAAAGGATTTTTGGCTGTTTTGGACCTGGCAGGTGTTTTTTCTTGGCTTCGTGGCGTGCTGGATGCGCTAGCCAGCAGCAACTCATTCTTAAAAAAAAGAAAAAAAGCCTAAAATATGTTCAGATTTGCATCAAAAGAATGATTCTACTTGAGCATTAGTAATGTAACTTAGAAAGATAACCATTCACACATGTCTGATTTAGAAACTACATAAGTGAGACAGAAAGGGGCATTAACATTTAGTAATGTACCTGCTGTGTGTACATCAGTGTGTGCACTGACACTGCTTCAGGGGCTTAACGGTCTAATCCATTTGTCCTTAAGTTGGAATTTTGGCAAGTTGGAAAAAATCCACCAGCAGCTGGACCTCCAGCTTAAAATTTTAGTAATTTCATGCTAGCACCTCTGAAGATCAACAATGGCTTCCATGTCAGTGATATCTGGATTAATAGGTGTTTGGATTAATGAGTAACACGCATAGCACTAGCGTAATAATCAAGCAGATTTGGAGTTAAAATGTATAAAACGTTGAAGAAAACCTTGCTCTTAGCTTGTTTGGCCAGGGACTGTTAGCGTGTCCTACCTGTTTTTCAGATCTCATGTAAAGAACACCTTCTCTGGTTTATATGTCCAGGTTCTATTTCTGACTGAGAAATGGATGATCATGGTTAGCATGGAGTGCTGTATAGGCTTTGAACACCAGATTGTTTGATTCTATTTTAAAATACATTAGCTGTTTAAAAGCTAAATGTTTACCTGACTGAAACTATTATCTTGGATGTTTAGCTTCTAAATTGGCAGAAGACAGACCAAGTCAGCACAATGTTACACCCGGCTGGTATTCTGTCTTGCGCCATATTTTGTGTCTGACTGAAAAAGACAAAAAGTAATTCTAAACTTTTCTCATCACAAGCCAAACCATCGTGTGAAAGTAGCCAGAAAATAAACTGAGCTCCCGTCTCAACACTATTACATGCTACATTTGCAAAATGGAGCCAATGTTACTAAAGATTAGAGTAAAATAGGGATTAAGAATTGAGTGAACTCAATTTCATTGTGTTTTCTGTACATTATTGCTTCGACGTATTGCATGAAAAAACAAAATGGAACTGTAACAGAAACTGTGCCAGGAACTGTGCCGAGTCTATGACGAGCGGTTTCTTGTAAACCCATCGCCGATTTTGACATCTGACTGAAATGGGCTTTTATGGGTTTTGGGAAAAGCCAGAGCTAAGACGTAAATTTGGAAAAATATTTAGCTGCGCCACGCTGCAAGTGTGTAGGTCCTTTAATATAGATAAGTACTCGACAAATATTGATTTGTTGGCACTTTATTCTGTGTAAAAACTGTAACAGCCAGTTGCCCCTTAGGTGGACCTCTGGCATTTCTCGCTGGTGAGTAAAATAATTCCACACCTCAGCTGCTTTTTGCAACAGGCC
This sequence comes from Girardinus metallicus, assembly GCA_903067095.1. Lineage (NCBI taxonomy): Eukaryota > Metazoa > Chordata > Actinopteri > Cyprinodontiformes > Poeciliidae > Girardinus > Girardinus metallicus. The sequence goes on along the minus strand of CAEGAE010019233.1, from coordinate 46,604 downwards.
GACTTCATAATGGAAGCTTGTTTGTTCAGTTATTCCAACTATATCCTCCCTGCTGCAGCCGTGTCCCATTCCCACAGCTCATTCTCATCTTGTCCGTCATTTCTCCCATGAGTTTTTGAGCTATGTGTAATTACCCAGTTTGTTTGCACTTTGGCTCTAACTGCCTGTCTTGTTACAGCCAGCTTGTGTTAACAGTAAGTTGGTGTGTGTGCGCGTGTGTGTGTGGGGTTGCATGCATGTGCCAATCAGTCTTTAGCAAATGTGGGTATGAGAGAGAGAGAGACAGAGAGAGGGAGGCAGAAGTAACGCAACAGTGCAAGTGTGTTTCTTCGAACATGTGTGCGTCACCCTGAGCGCACTCTGGCAGACACAGGGAGACAGAGAGAGGGACCTTGTCGTCTCTAATCCCTTTGTTTTGAGTCAGATTAGAGCTCTGCGAGGCGTTCGTGAGGCCTGCAGAATGTGGATTTAAGGATTAGTCTAATAAACAGAGGCTCTGTGGCACTCTGCAGCCCAGTCTGGAGATTACACAGGCAAGGAGGAGAAAGGGATGGATTTCTCCCATCTCCACAACCTCCCATTCTTGCCTTCATTCATTTCCATCTCGGCAAATGAGGGGATGAGATGGGAGGCACAAGGGGGAGAGAAATGAAGGTGGATAAGACCCGCTCACGGTTCCCGATCCGTGCGGCAGCTTTCATCCACTCGGCTCCCTGCAGAGACCGTAACCGTGAGTCACATAAGCAAACCTCGGGATGTCTGACTCGTAACCTGCACTCTGGGATGACCTCAGCGGTGCTTCATAACCGCCGCGTTCAGACTTGAGGATCTCAGGGGAGGTAGCCTTATTCACGTACAATACTCAGCACTGCTAAGACAGATGCATTGATGCATAAAGGATATAGATAATGTAGTGTCTTGCAAAAGTTTTAGAACCCCTCTGACCTTTTCATATTTTTTGAAATGTTACAACCATTAATGTAACGCATTTTATGTGTCGAAACGACACAATGTGGTAATTGTACATTATTTTATCTTTATATATTTTCTTCACACAAATACATTTCTGAACAGTATGGCATTCAGTTGTATTCAGCTCTCCCAATAATCTTAAATTGAAAATTGAAAATTCAGACTAAATTCATTCTTTCTTTCAACAATTTTTTTCTTTATTTTTTTTCTATTAAAGGAGATGCTTTCTTGTGTGTTTTTCCTTGTTTGTACGTGGAGAGACTCGTGACGGTAGGTTTGTAGTTGGGCCAGGCTGCTTACATTTTCAGATGACATACTGGACAGTGCTCTTTGAGATGCTCAAAGCTTTGAATATTGTTTTATACTTGAACTTTTCAAAAACCAGCTGCCCTCAGATGGACATTATATTGAAAGCAGGTAGCTCTTATTTACTTATTAGGATACTGTTGGATTTTTTTTAGGGACATCACAATATAGGGTACTGGATACATACAGACTTTAAACTTCAGAATGATGCACTACTTTTGCTATTACAAACTCTGGAAAAACCCGGGCCTTACATTAATACTCTTCCAAAATGCTATAATTAGAAGAAGAAAAAAGAACGATGGGACCACTAAAAAGTCATGTCCCATTAACTTTTCAGTTGTGAATTGGAGATGAGCTATTGTTCTTCCATTCTTTGGAAGTATAACAACTCTCAGGGACACAAAACTTATTAGAACTGGTTCCGTTACATAGCGTTGCATCTTGTTTTATATTTAGAGTGACCTTATTGTTGTGCAAGTGCAGATGAAAGGAACCCTAATTTGTAAATGAAAAAAAAAAAAAAAGTGTCCACACAGTTATTATGTGCTCACTTGCTAACAAGAAGCTAAAAATAGGATGGGAAGTTTGGCATGGGTTTCTGCACATTATGGCACTCTTTGACATTTAAACCCAGACTGCATGGAATAATTGAACTCTGCCAATGCAGGAATTATGAGAACAAGTCGACAGCTCTTGGTGTGTTAGAGAGTAGCATAAAGTGATAGATCACACGTCTGAGTTTATTTTATTTATTTATTTATTTATTTATTTATTTATTTATTTATTTATTTTCATCTATGATGTATTGGTTAGATGTGTGGAAAAGAGACAGATGAAATGTTTCCTGCCCTTTGCTCTCCTCGGGCTTTGGCTCACAGAAGCTCTTGGGTCCAGGATGGAAGTCGGTTTCCAGCTGAATTCAAGCCATTCACACTTTTCCCTTCGCCCATCCTTTTCCCTTGCCTTGTGTGTGTAAGGATACATGTATGCACTTTCAGAGGTGCCTGACATTGCGTGATGCATGACTCTTGTGGAAAAAGGGACACTTTTATTCAGAGTCGAGAGAAAAAAAGAAAAAAGGCGCTCAAATGGGGCGGGGTGAACTGTGTGCTATGCAGGAAATAACTGGGTTCAGAGAGCAATTATACATTTAGCTGGAAATAAGACAAATTCATTCTCTTTAAACAGTATGTCTTCAAAGAGATTTACCTGGAACGCACACACAACCCTTGCTTTGGTGTATGAATGATACTTTAGGTAATTAAAATTAAACTATTCCTTCTACATTTTACATTAGGGTAAGGATTTACATGTTAAGAGAGGAAGTAAAGTGAAGTGGATGCTGCCTTTGTTTGCAAATCTAAATGTGTAACTGGATTCTAGCTTGAACCGTTTGACAAATATTTTAATCTCGGCTATATTTGTACTCTCAGTTGGGTGTTTTCTTTTTTTTTCTTTTTTTCTTGAAGTCAAGATGCGCACCACTTTTTTGATGATCTGTAATTGAGTACAAGTCTGATTCAAGGGTTTGTTTTTTTTCCCCTCTATTCTCATGCGACCTCTCCATGCACAGCTCTCTCTGTCTACTCTTTTGTTTCTCCCAGTCATTCAGACTCTTCCAGGCTTTGTCTTTGTGAACAAACTGTGTAAACAACTTAATTTGAGCGACTGCGTGCACCCCTACACACACACACGCACGCCAACACACCCCCACACACGCCAACACACACACACGCATGCACAGAGCAGCAGAAAATTGAAGCCAAATACTTCAGAGCTCCAATTTTGTCATTTCTGATAACAGGCCCTGGTTTTTCAAAAGGCCACTATTTTTTTTTTCTGCTATACAAATACAAATTTCATTCATATTATAAAAGAAGAAACATGGACGAGTATATGAAAAAAAAAAGGTTTTCAAATGAACAATTTCATCTCCTGTTGACAGAGTTTTAGAAGAATGGGTGAATTTTCTGATGGAAAGGCTCCACGCTACGTTTTAACAGGCTTGCAGCCTGCAGTTTTTCAGCCGGTCGCTGTTTTTGCTGTTGTTACAATTAAATTAAATGAGCTAGGTAAGGGCTTTAAGGGCTACTTTTTTTTTAACTTTCAGATTGCAGAGGACAATTTTAAAATTCTCATGTAGTTCACAGAGAAGTAATTTAAAACACTTCAAACAAGGAGACAACTTAAAATTGTCCAATTTTAACTTCATAATTAACTTCATGCATGCTATTAAGAAAAAAAGGACAAATTGTTATGTATCTTTCTTGTGCGACAATGTAACATAAAGATACAAGCCAGTAAGTAAATATCTTTACAGAATTGCTTTTTCGATGCATCTAATACTATAACCTTTACTAATTGATCAGTTATGTTAAAACAAATTTGGCCAATGAACACTGCACCTTCGAATGACACATAGGAGACATTGTAAAATGTAAGTAATGCTTCACAAGTGTGGTACACCTGACCGGATGAAACTTTTCATAATCTCATGCTGTGATATGCAAACACTCTGTCTATGCTGATGAAGATGTACTTTAAGCTGGATGTTTGAAGGGACTAATATGTTTGCAGATTTGATCCTTTTTCCTTACTAATTCAGCTTATGATTTACAACCACATGGGGCCACTCTTGTATATATAAACTGTGTACATGGACTTGAAATCCATCCCAAGGTGGTCGGACGATCTTTAAGTATGAAAAAGAAGAAAACTGAGATCCTGAAGCTATAAACTCCCTTTACATTGTGCAACCTGAGAAACACTCACTACATGTCACATCATAAACAACACACACACTTTGTAGACATCGAAGGACTTTGTTTCACACACTTCTTTTAAACCATGTATGCTTAGACCTACTAAAGACTCATTTTTAGACACACCAACAGACATGATGTGTTAAAAAACCGTGATAGAGGTTTTTATGTTCTATGCTCCTACACAGACAGATCACTTTTACTTGTTTCTCTTTCTTGCTGCTTTGTAGTGTTACCTTTTGAAACGACTGTTGTTAAGTTTTGCTGAAAAGCCCAAGACTGTTTGTACTTCATGCGTCAGCTAGACTCTAATACACAAAAGTTGTCAAGACGGCACAAACGGATGAAAATTTGTCCAGAAATGTCCTTCATTTATTTATTTTTAAGTCATATCACTGTTGCTTTGTCTTCTTTTTCGTAGTCTATGAGAATTCAGGGTAGGTGGTTCTGTACTGCCGTATGTTGAGAGTGACTAAATGCTGTTTGAGCATCCTCCAAGTTGGCTGCAGTTGGGAGTCATCTGGACAGGAAGTGTCCCACAGTGTGATGGCCCCTAAGCTTCATCGATGCCCGTGCTCCCACGTCCTCTTCATGCTTATTTATTTGAAGAAAAAAAAATGAGAGCAGTGGCTGGGTGTGAGATCTTTTGCAGTTATTTGGGTATAATGCCAATGTACATGTAACCATTACAAATGCAGTGCAATAATATGCAGAGCCAGGCCCGGGTGCCTCTGCAGTGTCTTCAGGCAGATTGGAAGCATGATGCAATAAAACACAAAGTACCTGAGGCAATGTTGAACCACAAATGCACCAATGCACGTATTTGAGAAATGCTCCTTTCCCTGTGTGAAACTTTCCTTTGACATTATTTTAGTGAGCATGAAATATGCAGGTTAATTTTTCTTCTCCCTCCACCCCCTGATTTTTAATACAATCTAATTTATATCGAATAATTATTAATTAAGTGGTGTTCATAAATTTAAACCACAGAAAAACATATCAGTTTTCCTATGAAATCCTGTCTTGTTTTATTTCCCAATCCAGTTTGAGTTGAAAGGGAAAAACCATCTCGTCTGAAGCTCTATAATCCTACTATGTCATTAACTTCCTATTAACCGAATATGAGTTGTAGTTACAGTGAACTGACACTATGTTTTCATCACATATCGTCTACAGCCTTTATTTGAAGAAAAAGAAAAAGGTCATTATCTTTTCCAAACCTCACTTGTGTAATTTTGAAATTGAATTCTTTGTTCTCTCCGTCACCGTACGATTACATTTCTCATTCTGCCTGGGTTTCACGGTCACTTTATGGTCTCTTTTCTCCTTCGTGCAACTCTTTTCTCGGCTGTCAAGGAAACTACCTGTGAGCTCAGCCTAATGTTTGTGTGCTGTTTCAATGGCAGATCTGTTTGTCCATCTGTCAGCCGTTACTGTCCGGATCATTAGATGAGTACGCGTGTAGCCTACAGGTAGCATGACAATAAAGTGTGCTGTATAATTTGTGGAAATGAGAGCGAGTGATACATGATAAACACCCAGTGTGACGATCAGGAGAGATGTCGCCAGCATTATGGGAAATGGAGGCTGGCCGTGGGCTCTGGTGGACCTTCAGACAAACAAGAGCATGAGTTGAGTCATGCAGCTGGTTGAGAAAAGGTTATTAAGTGTTTGGACTGTCTCACCCAGGATCAAGGCTTGAAAATATAAAATAAAACCTAAGAAAAAAATGACATTTGAAAGAATGGAGCAAAAACAGTAAAACATACACAACAAACAGCATTGGATGATTCTCAAACTTTGGCACCGCTAAGTCGTAGACTGTGGGTTTTGAAAGTGTGTGTGTTCATCACTACCCATTGGGTTGCTATCTTAAACAATCTTATCAAAGGTGTATCTTTAAAATATTTCATTTGGTTCTTTTTGTTTCGTTCTTCACAATGTGTGTAAACCTTTCTAAACCGAGCAACGAAGAAAAATACATGTATTTGCTTGAGTGGATGTGTGTGTGTGTTTACCACCATGTATGCATTATCAACTGAGTGAAAATAATCAAATAAACATTGGGCATCGGTCTTCTCTTTATAAAGTCACAGCTCTCAAACATGTTTTAATGATGAATGAACATGGTCAGGGAGTAAAACGTACAATAAAGACGAGTGCCGCTACACTTCTGGTTATTTTGGACTGACCATTTTTGACAACCGATTATTGTGACCTCTTAACTTTTCATCTTGTTTTTCAATCATGCTGAGGAGCAAATCTACAATTAAATGGTTTACCTGGATGTTTATGTGTACAGTATATGTGCTTTAGGGTAAATTCTAAAATTTAATCCTATGCTTTTTCTTTGCCGCTCGGTTTAGAAAAGTTTATTTTTGAGGGTTTCTTTATTGTTTCATGGAAGTGCCAGTTTTTGCTTTGGTTTGTGCTTCCTGCACACAAGGTTCCAGGTTCCCTGTTATCACACCAGTCCGGCCTTGTGTCAGTCCTTTACAGTCCTCTATATAAATAGTACTAGGTTTCATTTTTTTCCATGTCAGAACAGTCAGTTTCACCATTATCCACCTGCCTTTGGAGCCTTACTTGCATTAGGGTCCTTCCTATCAATCCCTCACAGCTACAACAAACAAAGGCTTTCTATAAGAGTCTTCTGCCTTAAAACAGCAGCAGTGCTTGGAACTGGGTTGTTTTGCTGCTGCTTTAGTGGAAAAAACAATAAATCAATTAATATTTATGGAATAGTCATTGTGAAAACAACATTAAAATGAAATATGTTTGCATTGTAAAGGATATACAATATATAGTCTATTTTACAGTCCCTTTGGGGGAATTAGCTTTGGACTAAAGTGCTGTCACTTTAGCCGCCCACACAGAAGATCAATAAAAAGAAAATAGAAATAGACAATAATCCACCAGCAACCAGGCTCATATACAAATCAGTCAGAGTAGCATGCACCGGGCAGCAGCCGTATTATAAATGTTTTAATAAGTATTGTTGATGTTGCGGGTGGAAGAAAAATTAGTGCGCTATCTAGTATGACGTAAGATCTTTTTGTTTTTATTTTTTTTATTGAATGAATTGCTTCATCAAACCATATTACTTGGCCGCTTACACTACTCTCAACTTTTTGATAAGTTTATGTATTCAAAGAAATTTGGTAAGTTTCTTTCTCATGTTTAACTGCAGTGTATTTGACAAAACCAGGATAAACTGACATAGCTAGCTAACACACCTAGCATGTGACAAACACAAGTTGACGTGTTTGTCATGCTCTCGTTCAGGCCAGGTTAAGCAATAGCTGGTCTTTTGGAAATATCTAAAATCAATTTTGCCCCAGAATAGTGTTGGGATCTGGTCATTTCTCACAGGCTTCGGAAACCAATTCACTGATTCTCGACGTAATCAGGACAGACAGGTTTCCCAGAGGGAATATAGTATAGCTTCAGCTCTTGTAAAATGTTTCAACGGTTTCCCTGTTTTTAACAAGTAACAAGTCATTTGTTATCAGTTTATACATTTAAAAATATGCAAAGAAACAAACCTGTGCAGCAGCTTTCCAAGACTTTTGATTCCCCGTGAAGCAGAGGATTCACCTAAGCAATTATAACTTTTTGGACAGCAGTGTGTCTCCAGCGGCTTGTGAATAAGCTGTCCATTTGAACAAAATTCTGCTATGACCAATAAATAGCAGTGGTCTCCCAGTTACTAATGGAGTAACTGTCATTACTCCATTAGATCTGATATCAGACATTAAGGTAAAGGTTTTGCAGGAGACCAACCTCTTTGCTGTGCAACTAGAACATTGTTAACTTCCTTGTTTACATGCTGCATGTGTAGTTGTAGCCATAAATAAGCCATTTTGTTGTCCAAGTGGGAGAACTCAGTGGTATTGTTGTTTCTTTAGGTCAACTTTAACAGGAGGAATACACATCAGTGTAAGGTTTTGGGGTTTTCTCTGTTTATTTAGGTATCTGTGTTCTGTAGAGCCTCTGTGTTGTCCCGTCTGCCCCTTGATTAAGTGCAGCTGTTCCTTAATTCTCCTGACTGTCTCCCTGTGTATTTAAACCCACCTGTGTTCCTTGTCCCTCGTCGGGTCCTTGTCTTGTCTTCCGTCAAGTGTGTCGTCTGTGTGTTGCTCCGAGTATTACCAGTTTTCAGCCTTAGCCTTCTGCTCTTCTGTGCTGCCTGGACTTTGGAATTATTTGTGTGCATTTCATCATTAAAACCGTCATTTTCATCATTTCAAACTGGGTCTGCTGCATTTGCCTCACCACCTCTACCAGGTATTATGACAATCAGGAGCAGCACCTTCTCCACAACAAGCTATTCACCACATTATACTCATCATTGAAGTCCATCATTATTTCAATAAACCCAAAAAAACTGCAGTGTGGTTTTGGGATCTAAAAACAATTAGTGTTCCTGGAGAAGGAGATGCGTGTGTATGCATGTCTGCGTGTGCGTGCAGCCGATTCTCATCGTCCTCCTCTATCGAGTATTACACCGAGGTTGCCACTGTGCCTCTAATATTGATGGACTTGGAAAGAATTAAAATGCTGTCATAAATCCGTTATAACACTATTGAGAATAATTGTAATTTTGTAGTCCAAACAATCCAATTGCCATCAAGCTGAATAACGCAACCAGTCAATTTCTTGCACTCTTGGGAAACAAGCTCAGCTGCAAGCTTATTTTACTGTTAAATGTAAGTTAATCTTGTTTCCCCAAAGAAAACAGCCAAAACAAATTATTCCCTCAACATACAACTGCTGACTGTTGCGGCAGTTCTTCTACGTACTCTCGTCCGTTGTTTGGATATTACCAGTCAAAGTGTCTCCGCATTTCCTGAGCCCGTATCCCACTCTATTTCCTCGTCCTCCATACAAGGTACAAACACATTAAGGTTGAACTCCTAATAGCCTGTGTGATGGATGCCCGAGAATAATGAGCTCTTTATGAGACTTAATACCTACTGTTAATCAATGGACATAGCAGGGCACTTTTCAAAACTACCTTCCAAGCATTTTAAAATGAGCCCTCATAGAATAGATTGACTCACATTCTAGAACCTCGCTTTTTTTTTTTCATCTTCTTTTTCTTTTTGTCTCGGCTCTTATTCTTCTTCTATTGGAGCATGCAATTAGCAACATAACATATTCAAAATCAACTGATGACTGTTCTTCAGAAATGCCCTCTCCCGCTCTGATATTGCTGAGTGCTGTCCAGACTGAGAAGCTTTGAGAGATTGAAAACACAATGCTCGGCTCTAATGCAGTGGGTGGACCAGACTTTCCTCAGCCTCAAGTAATAGAACCGTGAATGACCTATTTATTGCCATGAATATCAAATCCCGGCAGCCGCTGGAAGTATTCCTGTCAATTTCAGCTGGTTCTCTCGCGCTGTTGTTCTTTGAACTTCAGCTCCCGAGCGTATTGCACTGCTCAAGGCTGTTCGACGAAGTATCATGGTTTATTAGCGTCATGTTCATTTATAGCCGGCATTCATAAATGATATGGTTCTAGAAATTAAATGGTTGCTGGCGTTGCTAGAATGAACAGATCAAACAATAAATGCTGAGGTAATTGCAAAAAACAGGCATGTCTTTGCAAGTCGGGATGTAGGCCGCGGCGAGTTCAGGTGACACCATTTTCTGTGCAGATCTTTAAATACACGTCACTGTGTGTTTGTTGTGTGCTGTTTGTGTGAGTGCGTGCATTTGGGTGTGTTTGATTATCCCTTACAGGCTCTAAGGGAGCCAGATCCATTCTCACTCTGATAATGAGGGAGAGACTTCCAATGCCCTTAAGTCATTTCTCCTCCCCTTCCATCCTGCGTGTTGCATCCGGCAGCGTTTCTCTTTCTTTGGCCTTTACCTTCTTCCGAAGCAGATTATCTGTCTGCGTTGCCGTTACACCGCACAGTCTTTCTCAGCTGCTTTTGTGGAAATTTGTGCATGGCTTCCTTCAGTTCAGGCTGACTGGGCCATGCTTGAGTCACTCACTGTTTTTATGGAATAGATTTGTATGCCAGATGACTATTTTTCATCAGCACGGTCGATGGCTGAGTATCTCTGTGGACCACAGGGCTGGCAGCTCTGTTTCTCCCCACAATAGCCTTACTTATCCTGCGTCAATACTCCAATGTGTTGTATATTTGCCCGGTTGCTCAAATGTCCATTCGTAGTGCTCCCTCTTACCTAACTCTCTCTGTGGGGTCCACAGGGAAAGGAAGGCAAGAGTGAGTCACGGCGGATCCTCTGTTAATTTTACTCTAACTTTTCACTCCTCTGCTCTTTCCACTTCCCCCTCCTACCTTTGTTTTTCAGGTGACCAAAATATCAGCGGACATTGTGGGGGGGGGGGCACTTTAGGACGCCTCTCCACCCCTCCCTGACTTTGAAGCTTCCGTCCTTTGCTGCAGCGTTTACCCCAGAGGATCGCCGTACTTAGCCAACATCAGCATGGATCTAAAAGACCGGAGGAATCGCTCCCTCACCAGGAGTCGTTGCTCCAAAGACTCCCAGTACAACACCTCTTCACTCGATGCAGACGAGCGCCGCGTGCCCACCCAGAAGTCGTACAGCTCCAGCGAGACGCTGAAGGCCTTCGATCATGAGCAGAGGCTTCACTATGGTGGCTGCATGACAGATTTGGTACACCACGAGTCTGATGAATACTCCAGGCAAGGTGGGTCTGCGGAGCAAATAATCCATCTGAAATGCATAATTGCGCAGTCAGATGAGAAGCTTAATCCTAACTGTGCTGGACTGAAGGTATTAAATGGTAACAGATCTTGTTTTTTGCTATTTAAAAGCCAGTTCGATGTGCATTGCTGAAAACTTAATTGGGACTCTGTTTATTCTACTGAAATGTCTATAAGTTTGCCTATTTAGTACTGCCTATAAGCTGTTTGAATTGTGGATACAATATGGTGCCAATGTGTAATATACATAATGTTTACACATTGAAAACATATACAAAATATGATGAAAAGCAACAGGGAACATTTGTAAATATTAACTGGTACACTCAGATTTGAAGTTGCTGTTGTGCTGCTTCTTATCTTGCCATGTAAATCGGTATAAGTAAAATAATATTCTACCTCTGTCTTAATGTAAAAAATGAAGCATGAAGTCCCTTTGAAGTCAGATGCGTTCAATCCTTTTAACAGGGTGTATATCAGTATACAGGGCTGAAAGTCTTTGCAGTGTCACTGCAAAGACTAAGAAAGGTAGGGTTTCCGATGCAACTTTTTCTTCTTACTTTTCGTACTTTATGAATGTATGATGTACGAGCAGGAAGGTTCAGCTCGTTATGAGCATTATCAAGAGGTCAAATAATTGTGTTTGCCACATCAAGTATTTGGCATACCTACTTGAAGGAAGCTCCTGCATATCTGGAGAAATTCTCGGTTCATTGCTGCAACGTTTGGGCAGCACTTCCTTAAATTTTGTCCCAGTGGTACCTGTGGATGGGTGTGATGTCCATGGCATCTCTGAGTTGCAATATATGCACCAGAGATTCTTTCTGCCTCTCCAAAAGATCTCAGGCTGGCAATCAGTTTACGTGCGCCACATTACCAGATTTGTATAAATGCTGGAGCATAATTTACATAGAGTGATGCAGTTGCTGTGGAAACAAAGTAGATGTGCATCAGCGTGACATGGGTATAAATGATGGAAAATTCATGCTAAGCTAACCTACCGGTGCTCTGATTGGTGACCCATTTGAAGCAACACTAAAAACTTTCTCTAATGGCAGTTTATTCTTTTAAACATGTTATAGTGTACTCAGTCATTACAAAATACATCCAAAAGCATAAAAGAGAGGTTTTCAAGCAAAACATATTAGCATAAGCACAAAAAAGTTTGCTAACTAACGGATTGTAGCAGCTTCCAACAAAAAGATTTAACTTCTTATGCTGTCAATGCTTTTCTGTATACATTTTTTATTCCAGTATGTGTACATAAACAAGTTGTAGTAACTTTGTTCTGTCAAATATTAAGTACATCTTGACTCACATTATGAGATGATTGAACCTCTATTTTCTTTGAAGGAAGCACATCTTAATTAGCTGCAAAAGCAATCAGATTTCCTACTGCATTTTAGCACGAGGCCTAAAGCAGATATTTAGCACTAGCAAAGCTGTCATAATGAACTTTTGTATCCCCCAGTGAGCAAGTTAGCCGATAGGCCGATAGGTCATCTCTGAAGGGTTGGGTCAGCTCCCTTAGCCATGTCTTTAGACTGTCCCCGTGTGTGTCTCTGTGTACATGCGTTCTTGTGTGTACTTTGCAAAGGAGGGGGGACATGAAACAGAAAGTATCGATCCTTGGCTGGTGAAAAGAGTCAGACTCAATGGGATTGATTTCTGCTAAGCTCTGTTTTCTCTGCATGGAAACAGACAGGAGAGGAAGCCAGCAACACAACAATGCGGAGCATGGTAGAAAAACACTGAAACACAGCTCACAAATAATAATAATAATAATATTAATTAAAAAAAAATTACATTTTCCTTACGGAATACTGTTACTGCAGCCTGAAAGGACAAAATTTACCAGTGATGTCTCACTTTGTGTGGTTGCAAGAAATTAGGAGAAATGGATCAATCTCGTGGTGGTTCGGGGAACAAAATACTCGACAGCACACCGCAAAGGGAGAAATGTGCTGCAAAGAAAGGAATACGACACGAGGACATACTTCTGTAGAGGCAAAGGTAAGAGCAGAAAATTGAGGATTGATTGGCAGAGTCCATGATAGACTGAAAGTCAGTGGTGTGTGCCGCTCGGACACACTCCAGTGCTGCACTGAGCTGACCTCACACCGGGCGATAGCTGGTCGATACCTCAGTACTCTCAGCCTATCGGCTCCATCGAAAGCCCAGAGCCACAGATGCATCGTGGGAAGTGTGGCCACAGGAGACCAACAGTGTTGCAGCACCATATGGACTGTGACACTATGGGAGGAGGAGGAGTGCTGGAAGGACAGAGAAAGAGAAGGAGTTGGAGTGTGAAAGAGTGATAGGAGAGAAGCAGCAGACAAGAGTTTTCTTGTTATTCCAAGATATTTTTTGCAACCAGAACATGAGAAAGTGAGGGAGTTAGGCAGACACTGTCTTCTTGTTCCTACCACTGCAGCTTGAAGCTTCTAGGTAAAGTGGTAAGGAGGAAAATAATATTCATAGTTTTTTGGTAGGAACGACCCCTAACTGCTCAGATTGAGGATAATTTTTCTTTTTGTTCATTTAAAAGCTAGGAGATATCTCTAAGGTGACTTTTAGTGGCTAAACTAGTGGGCAATATTACTTTTTCATGGCTGACGGGAGCTGAACTAACAAATGACATTAAGTTTTAATTCAGTTATAATTTCCTTACAGTTGGGTGTTTCTGAACTTTTTGGGAAATTAACCCAAAGCTTTTCTCAGCCCAGTTTCTTTTTCACGCTCATCGTGGCTCACTCCAGTTCACAGTGTTTCTTTGACTCTTGTTACATCTGCTGTAAAATAGAGCATCCGGGTATTTTTTTTTAAATCTTTATTTCACCAGGAAAATCCCATTTGAGATTAAAAACCTCTTTTGCACGAAAAGAGTGATAACACAAATTGTTTTTAAGCTACACAGTCTCAAATAGAAGGCGCCTCAATGTCTCCAGAAGGTGTCTTGCATTTCAAAGTATGTCCTAAACAAATCAAGCATCTGTGTCTGTGGGTTGTAAGTTAAATCAAAACACATCATCATCTGGAGTTTGTTCTTGGAGAGTCCTTTCTGAGTGTTTTGGGGCAATATTTATGCTTAATTCGCAATATAATCTTTCTTTGTGTTTTTGGTGTAGTAATTTCTGAAAACTCTTCTAATGTAAAATGCCACTTTTGAATGAGGAAAAACAAACATGATGCCTAATCTTTATTTCTTTTCAAAGAGTAGCGGTTTATAATTAGTCTAGGGCAACACCCTCAAATCGTCTTCTGCATATCACATTAATTGACAGATTGAACATAAATCACTTAACAGCTGTGTCCAGCAGTGGAGAAAGAGCTCATTAATTAAAATTACCAAAAAATTATGTGGGTTTTTTTTCCCCCTCTTACAAGCAATATTGTGATACATTTTTCATAATTGCAGCTTACATTTATGTTTTTAAGTAGAGTGACCTGCAATAAAAAACAAAAAAAAAAAAAACAAAGCAAACAGACTTAATGAGGAGATTTTAAAACTCTTAAAACCTTGTAAATTAGAAATCTGGGTTTTGAAAAGGATGGTCGTCGTTTTAAACCTAGAGGTTCTGTGATGTTTCTAAGTACGGCTAATATACAAAATGAAACTGTTAAAAAAAAAAAAAAAAAGATAAGACGTAACAGATGATCCATAGACGCATTTATTATCTAAACCCACTGAGTCCTGTTTAGGTGAGAACCTGGACAAATCAGCAGTCTATCACATGTATAACATGTATCACCTACCTACTCAAGCAAAATGGATTTGAAAATTAATCTGTGCCACAGAAAAATGTGATTGAAAAGTAGGTGAAACGTTCACACAAAGACATTTATATTTCAGTGAAGTTAAAAAGTGGGGCTCAAAAACACTTTTTAAAAAACATTGAACATAATTTTCAAGAGCAAATGAAGAGACATGGCCCACCTTGAAAAAAGCAATAAGACTGATTTCTAAAGTTGTCCAGTGTTTTTATTGTACAGCTAATAATCTTAGCTTTACGTTTTTATTTGATTTCTGTTGACTTTAAGGATATTTTCCCCTCTGTTCTGTCACTTTACTTTTTTAATAACAATAACAAGCTTCATATACAATACTCTGCCAAATGCGGCAGCCAAGACGTTATTTACAAATCCGATGTTAAATATATTACTCTGCCGTAGATCCGAGAAACTCAAAATCCACAAAACAAGCATTAATATTCATAAAAAATATATATGTGCATTTCCTAGGTAACAAATTTTTATGAGTTTCAAATCCTTCACACATGTTGTGACAGAAATGCTCGTGACTTGTGTAATGTAGACGAGATGTGTTTTGTCAAGGTTGGCGGTCTTGTTGAAAAATGCACGTAGCGATATTGACGGATTGTTTCTCTTTGCCTGTACAGTGGTGACAAATGTAGATCAACACAACTCTACAAGCTCGAACTGCTAAATGGTCATATTTTACGAACTCCTGCATTACAGCAGCAGCAGCAGCAGCTGTGTCAAGGTGAAAACGGGTTTAAACATTTATGTGGGTGCCTAACTGCCTGCATGACATTACCGCGTGTGCTATGGTTAAAAGCCCAATCCAGTATAAGCTCCCACATTAAGCTTCAGGTCTAAATGTGCGCATTTCGAAACAAGCCCTTTTCCAGTCGCTGTTTGCGTGTTTAAAAACGTAGACGTCATCCCAGAGATCACGGTAAAACAAAGTTCAGCGGTGTATCCCGACGAACCAGCCGCCCTCCTCCTCCTCCTCCTCTTTATAGTATCTCAACTCCACCGTTTCCCCATTACGCTCTTATTACCTACTCTGCTTGGATAAGCACAGCCAAATAACACATTCTTCCCTCAAACATAACACGCAGCCGCCTGGAAAGCTCATTAGAGGCACTCACAATTTAACACCACAAAACAAAAAATATCTGAGCCATCAGTGATGCCAATAAGGCACGGGGGCTCATTCTCAGATCACCCAAGCACATTTTTATTTGACTTTGCTTTAAAATGGAGACGGGTCTTCTACGCTACGCATGTTTTCAGTCAGAGTTATCAGTTATTTCAAAGGTGACCTGGTAAAAAAAAAAAAAAAATGCATAAAACAAATTTTGAAAAGCAGTCCCTCTGATGTGTATACATCCTTTCACCTTCTTTCACCTTTTTATACATCTGATTCTTTAGCCACATATTTCGATCCCCAGCGCTCTGCGTGATGCCCATTTAGCTCATTTTTGGAGTGTGCCATGCTTCTGAGTCCATCCCCACGCAGCAGGCTGCATGACAGCCGCCGCAGTCCCTGGTAGCTTTGGCCTTTTCTTTCAGAAGGAACCAAATGAGCTCCTCTTCATTCTCCTCTGTGGTTTCCTCCCCCCCCCCCAGGGGTCGAAACCACACAGAGAACTCCTCCAGCAAGTTGCCCGTCTCCCTGCCTGGACAGCTCTCAGCGTCATCTACTGCCCTTCACTCCCTTTCGCGCTCTTCGTTTTTCTCACTTTCTTTTATGCCCTTTCCTGCTCTTCTGTCACGCATTTCACGTCTTTGCTTCCTCTGTCCACATTTTCCCATCTATTTTTCTCAATCTTGCTCTTCCTGTATTGTTGCTTTGGTGTTCATATCACATATTTCTTGTTCTGAGGGCTCTCTGTGGACCTGGCAACAAGCGCGAGGGGTGAGAGATTCGGTGCCTCTCAAATGTATCCGCACCCCTTGAAGTTTTCTTTTGTTACAACAGCAAACTTTCAAATATTTTAAATACTATTAACATGAGACACAAGCACAAATTACTGAATATTTGTGAGGCATTTCTTTTTAACTAATAAGAATATGTGATGTGCATTTGTGTTCAGCCCATTTTACTGGGATTCCCCTAAATAAAATATGCATGTAAGTGAATGTTGTCTAAGCAATTACATAAATCAAGACAGTCACACCTTTATTTTGTTTTACATTGACTCCAGTCCAAGTGATAATGATGATAGTATTGCTTCACCCGGTCCGAACACTCATTATCTACCAGAGTAAATTTTTTGTTTACACTGAGCTAAAGGGCAATTGACTGTCAGAGGTGTGGAGGAAGCTTAATTAACAGGAAAAAATAAATCTATTTCTTGGATCTTTTCCATTCGTGACAAATATGTGCAAATGTATGTAATGTTACTAACAGCCGTGTCTTTTCACAATACGTCTTCCTAAGGAAGAGTTAACTACATAAAATTGGCAAAACGGTAGCAAAAATAAAACTCGCCAATCAAAAACCACTTTAATGGATAGTTATACATTTTTTAATAAGACTGTATTCAAATGGTTATGGGAAGTTTATGTCTTCTGCGGCGGGTAACGTCACTTAGTAGTAAATTCACACTAGTGAATAGCAGAGTTCAACTGTCTAAATGCAATGCCAGATGCAATAATATCATGCCAGGTTGTTTAATGTTATTTTAAAATCTCTTAAGCCATCATTAGACTTGTAGCTGATTACATTGAAGTCGGTGACTAATTGCGTTAGATATGAATGTAGGATGTGATTCAACACACTGATCTTCTTTGTAAGACGTTAACTTTCAATCATGTAAAGGTTTCCTGACTAAAGTAGGACAAGAAAGGCAGTAAAAATATATATATATATACATATAAAATAACAAACAGCTATCAAATTTTGACTTTCTCTCTGATTTTATTTTGTTATAAATATTTTAGTCTGTCTAAATCAAGGTTGTCCAAAGTCGGTCCTGGAGGGCCGGCTTGCTGCAGGTTGTAGTTCTCTCTCTAGTTTAACGCACCTGGATCCAAAGACGGCTCATTAGAAGCTGTCTCGGTGTTCCTCTTTCCTAAGAGGAACACTGAGGTTGTTACCACCACCAGGGAAAGAACTAAAACGTGCAGGATGCCGAACCTCCAGGACCGACTTTGGGCACCACTGGTCTAAATTATCTGTTCTCATTGTTTTTTTTTCCAAGACAATCGTCTCCTTTTTAATTTTTCTGTGTAAATGATTTTCATGTTTGCATTGACAAGTTATTTCTAATTGATAGCTAGTTAAAGCTTCCTAAGTTCGGGCTTACATGAACCTCTTTAGCATCGCTGTAGTTTTAAGAAAGAATGCCTTAATTTTGGTGTTGGACTCTCTTAAACTAGCTATTATATTCAGGCTCTGGGATGAGCTGATTTATATTTATATTTATGCTAAATGAAAACATAAAGAGTTATGTACTGGTTAGGAAAAGAGGCAGACTCGCAGCACATGGTCCAGTGCTGGGAATCGAACCAGGGACAACTGTATTGATTACTGGAGCTTCTGTATATAGTGTGCCTGACGTACACTGAGAAAATAGAAGAAAAGCCTGACTAGGACCCTTATATTTCACACGACAAAAACGTGCTCCGTCCTCCACAATCTTGAAACCAGGACATTTTGGGAACTCATTAAAAAATGCCTTTAAAAAAGTCCCAGCGGTTCACACAAATACTTTGAATCCATCTGTTAATTAAGATTGATCCTTTTCTTCCAGACCTCCAACAGATCCAACAAAAGTTAAAACAGTTTTTTTTTTTACTTTGCTTTATTGCTGGCACTTTTTACTTACACTTTCTGGTATTAGGCATTGCAGGCAGCAAACTGTTTCAGGTGTTATTTCTGTCATCTCGTCCTTCCCTCAAACACATCCTGAGGTGTGCAATTTTACAGAGTCTTTGGTACTTTTTGTTTCAAGACACCTTAATCATTTTTCCATTTGCTGTGTGTTATGTCTGCCTTTTCTTTAAGCTCTTTTTTTTTGTACAGCTGCTCAAATATAATTCATGTTTGCTGTTTCAAACTGTCAGTGTTTGTGAACGCATCATCCTGACGAGTGTTTTTTAAGCAGTGCTGCAATCTGGAGTTGCACACACTGTTTAAAGCTGGATCTGATAACACCACCCAGCAATGTTTAAAAAAAAGCTGAGAATAGTGACTCAAGTCTTAACGGTTCACAACCTGATGAGTGATATTAAAAACAAATACCAGGGACAGACGTGGCAATAACATATTTTTTCAGGTGCCAAATTCATTTTTCTATTAATGTTCAAAGTTTTGGATTGTGTCATGCAAATTAAAATGAAAACTGACGTTTTCAGTATGGCACCCGCAATATTTCATCAATTTTTTTCTCAAAAAAGTAAAAAAATAAAACAAACCGAATCAACTGTTGCTAAGCAAAAACTAGCATATGACATAGGACTGTACAGCTAAACAAATGCATCCGTCAATTTTGGCCACAAACGATCACAAAACGAAATGTGACATTATGTTTCTTGAGGTGTTATTTTTGGCGATTTCAACTTTGCAAGTATTTTCTTTTCTTATCTTCTTATTTTCTTTTTCTTTGTGCCAGAGTTGGTTTAGGCTTCCATTCCTTTTGAAGGCTGAAGACTTGTGCCTGTGGCAGCCTTGTTTTCAAACTAGTAAAAATGGCAGAAAGAAGCCAGGATAAACAGTGAAACGCTCCCACCGCTGCATGAATTGATAGATGGTCAGTACGAAAGGTGCAGTCGGCACGTTTTTGTTTTTGTTTTTTTTTTATCTGGGAAAAGTTGGGCTTCAAACATTCAAAAATGCAAAGGTGTGAAGGGGCAAAATGACCAGTCTGCGGTGACAGCAGCATTTAGCAAACAAAATCGACTGAGTCGGTTCATTTGTGGGGGGAAACCTTTGATAAACCCCCGGATCAAAAACCCATACGTGGTTTGGAAGTCGGTATTGTTGGAACCAAATTAGCAACACAGCAAATTTGCGCACACCTGAAATTATAACTTTAAGTGACCTTTGCAGCTACCAGAGAAAGTTGATTGAAATGATTTAATATTTGTACAAGATCTTTTATTTGCTTAAAGCACTCATGATTCATTTATCTGTGGTACTGTAGATATGTTGCGATGTATTTTTAATTATTTCCCCAGTTTCTTGGAGTACATGCTGTTACTTTTATTTATTCAAATAGTATCCCGTATGTAACTGTCATTTTAATGGAAACTTCAACAAGAAAGTGACAAAGGAAATGTTATGTACAAGGAAATTCAGTTTTCCAAACTCCTCATGTATAATCGAGCGGCTTAAATTTAACCTTCTGTTGGTCAGCAGGAGTCAAAAACCGGCAGGAGGCAGGCAAAATTATTTCCAAGTGGATATTTAGACTGAACCAACCCAGGAATTATTTACAGTACGAACGGGGAGAGAGCGATTACTGGTTGAAGGAACAATTGAAGCTGATGAACTGAAGGTGTGGCAGCTGACAGATGAGGAAAGGTTAGAAATGAGAGAACGAATACCAGGGGAAGACAAGAAAAAATAAACGAAGCATGAAAGGATTCAGTAACGTACTCAAAGAAAAGAGTAATTCAATAGAGACACTCGGATAACAACAGCAAAACACCGGAGTGGTCAGAATACAAAAACATAAGAAATGACCATCAAGCTCAAAGTACAAAGGATCATGACAGAGCACTAGCTTAGAGCAGGATCCAGCTTAAAATAAATAATAAAAAAAAACCTCTCCCAGTAATGAGGTGAAGTGGTGACTTGGCTTGAACCTGGCCCTTGTGCCACAGAACTAGATGATGTGTTTGAAGGAGAATATGTTCATTTGAAGCGCGACAAAAAGCTGGATAACAGCAGACGGTAATAAGAGGGGACCGGCACACTGGATTGTGAAAAGACAAAAGACAAAAATGATTGGAAGAACAGATCATGTGATTAGTGTCCTTCTTTGCCCATATTCATGCACACATGCTCTTTTGTGTCCGTGCATTCCGCGGGGTTACCGTCAACCTGGTCTGCTGATGATCAAAGAAAGAACAAAGCAGCTGCACGCTATTAAATATAAATGGCGTTGAGATTAAATAAAATCCCTCCCAACCGATCCCTCTTTATCTTTGTCCTCTCACTGGCATTCTGTGCTTCTGCCAGCTGCTGACACTCAAAAGCATCCTGTTGCTGCAGAAGTAGCTCAGCCGAGTCACCGGAGAATATCCTGGGGACGACGCTCTTCCGTTCTGCCGGCCTTCAACACACGCCGTAACATCTGAACGTCCCGTTTTATGCCGAAATCTGGTTCCGCAGGTTTTATACAGAAGATATTTTAGAAAGCGTCGTCTGCTTTAAACGGTCTGTTTTTGGATACCAATCAAGTCATGGCAATCTTGTTTAAATAATCACCCCAACCCTTTCTCTGCAATAACAAATTTGTCTTAAGAAGCGGTGGCTGTGAGAGGAGGTTGTGATTTAACTCTACATTATTTATGCCGGCCAAAAACACCTCGGCCAAATATGTCGAACTATGTGTTTACTACTGTGAATAAAAACAACAAGCAAATGTTAGTATTTTGACCACAGGCAGAGGAGAACGCTGGTTAAAAAAATAAGACCTATGAGAGCCATCGACCGAGGGGAACCATTTTAAAGGTGGCAGCTATTTAGCGCTCTCCACTCTGCAAAGAAATATTAGGCAAAAAAAAACAAGAAAATTAATTGTCAGACTCCAGGGAGATGCATGCTGACATCTGCAACTTTCTCCGAAATAAAAATCATTTTTCAGACCACTTTCTGTGGGTTTTGTGAGAGTTGAGTTAATCTATGTTTACTATGTAATGACCCTTTTTGACTCTGCCTTGGCAGCTTTTGATAAATGAGGCAGATTTTAAATGTCACAATTATCAAGTGTTTCTCCCTCTCTCTCTCTCACCTCCTCTCAGTGGAGTCCCTCGCATTCTAGGCTGTAATTAAACAGGTTCCCAAGCTGCAGCGTTTTAATACGTGTGTGTCAGTGCGAATAGCGGTGGCCACAGATGTCCGTCACGTTACCGTTGGAAGTCTAAGTCTGCTCATTCGTTCACTCATTTTATGACCAAAATCAGCCTTCAGAGCTAGGATTGAAGTTTTGATTATTATTTTTCTTTATTATCATTATTAATAAAGAATAATGTCCTGACAACCTATATGAGTGTATGTTCTAGAGATGATAATCCAGTCTCAGATCCAGGAAGAACATTTCGGTCTTCATCCAGGCTCTGCAGCTCTGCATGAGGTCTTTAAAAACAAAAACAAAACGACTGCTGAATGTAAACATATCAAGGCTGTTTTAACTTCATTGGATTTTAGATTTCCTTTTGCGCATGTTGTGAACTTCCTGGGCCCCCTTGTAAGCTACCTGAAAGGTTTGCAGGTGAGTATGAAGAGTGTGAAGAGGTCACGATGAAGATTAGCACCTGTTAGGGTGCTTGAGCTGAAAAGGGGATGAATCACACCTTGAATGAAAATGAATAACATTATGATGCGCTCATACCAAACGCGTTTTGAGCGTCAGGCGCATCCGGGATACATTCAAACTCTTTGTGGAGGCGCTTGTCCAGCGGCGTTTTGACGTTTCGATCGCGTTCAGCGTGTCCGATACTCCACATAGACATCAAATGTAAACCAGACCTTCCTGACGCTCAAAACGCGTTTGGTGTGAACGCACCAATGCTCCCCATGGACGAGAATGAGAGCAGAGAGCATTATATTGGTGGGTGGGTAGCAGATAGCTTATGTAATGGTTGAGGTGATGCACCAGTCTGTTATGGTAATGAGGAAGCCAAAAGAAAAAGGACAAAGCTGTCTTTCCCCTTTACCAATTAGTCTACATTTCATTCCTGAACAATAATCATGAGTTGTGATCAGTGACTGAAAGAATAAGCAACTCAGAACGACCTCATTTGACCTACCTAGCTCAGAGCTTCACTCTCCAAGAAAGGAGTCACTGCTCATCCACATAGAAATGAGTAAGTAGAGCTGGATTGGCCTTCTAATAAGCCTGTCCTCTGCACACCTTCTAAGACAAGGGTTTCAGACATGTCTGACAGAGAGAAGACCTTGGGGCAGAGTCAGAGCTCAGTGGGGAGATTACATCTTACAGCTGTGATGAAAAAAAAAAAAAATCAACTTTGCAATACTCCCTTATCCAACCCCCCAACCCACTGATAAGCTGAGGGAGGTTGCTAGGGAGAGGGAGATATGGGACTGTCACGTGCTTTAAAATGTTTGCATTTGTGACCTGGTCTGAGATAAACTGTAAAACATGGGTTACCGGAGAGAAAGATCCACTTTTTGTTTCTTTTTTTTTTTTTTTTTCCATTGGTTTGTTTTCACCAGAACATTATAAAGTTGAGTGTAACAATTAAGGTCTAAAGGCGGGTAAATTGGGTGTAGTGTGTCTTTTTAGGGGTTCCTCTAACTCTTAAAAGCAAACAATCTGTTGATGTAGGTGGGAAAACTCAATCGTTAATAACTGAGATGATGCCCAGTCGGTACATCGATTCCATACTTTACAGGGATGAAAGGGGCTTCGCTGCCTGGAGCTTCGTTTCTCCGGTGACAACTCCTCCAGAGTGTATGGTGTTATGTCATGTCCTGTCATGTCCTGTCTTGTTCAAGCAACACCAATGGCCTCTGGGCAGGAGTGGAACTTGTCCAGGATTGCAAGACATTTGTCACACCTGTTTTAGCATCCTCAGTAGGAGGCGCAAGAGCTGCCCGTGGCAGCGCAAGGAACCGAAAGTACAGAAGTCGTATGCGAGGTGTAGGGAATGTTTGACCATAGCACTCCTGTTTCGGACGTAATTTGCTAGGTCATTCCTGGCCTGCTAATGAGTGTGTTGATATCATGCCACATGCTATGGAATATGTACTGTGTTTCTGTGGATACTACAAGACGAGTGAGAGTTACTCAATCCAGACATAAAGAAGTAAGTAAAGGCTGAACTAGAACGAAAACCTCTGAGTTGTTCACTATTGCTCTAATTTTGCCTCTCTGTTGGCTCCTTTTCACTCTGCAGTTTGCAGTTTAATGTATCATAACGTTGTGCTACCTGACCTTAATTATAATTTCCAGGCCTCTGTGTGAAACTTAATGCCTTGCCTTCACACTAAATTCCCTTCTTCAAACACAATAAATGCAAAGTTAAACTTTTGCTGTTAGGTTCATCCATCCATTTTCTAACACACTTGTCCCTAGGGTGGCCGGGAGGGGTGCTGGTGTCTATCTCCAGCTAATGTTTCGGGTGAGAGGCAGGATATACCCTGGACAGGTCACCAGTCTGTCGCAGGGGCTGTTAGATTCAGTCAAAAAATAAAATATGAGTAAAATAAAGAAATAAATAGACTGATATGAGGAGTACAAGCTGAGGACGGCTACTGTGAATCAAAATTTTTCCCTGTTCTCATATCATGTACACAACACATATGTGATACTGATAAAAAAAAAAAAACACTGTTGGAATTGCCACCAAATGATCCAATGATGTACCCTTCATTAAATCACCTCATGCTGGAAAGTGAAACTGACATATTTATCTGCCTTCTGATTAATTTAGCAAATGATGTTCTGTTCACTTGTGTACTTTTTGAGAAAACAAAAATCCATTAGATCAACAAACAATTATACAGCACTACATCTCTGCAAGCTTTACACCGTAAAGATGCTGCGATTGGGAAAAAAAAAAAACAATGGTCTTGTAAAACATTACCATACAGGGTTTTCATTTATGTATGAATTTGCTCAGATGTCCTGTCTCCCTGCCACAAAAGGGCATGTTGATGTTGCAATTACTCGGATGATTTTGCTTTAACAGTGGGTCGCTATCAATCTGTGGCACGATACATTCAGCAGCCTCCGTATGGCCGCTGGTGTGTAGCAACAAGTTTGCCGATTAGTTAAGAAATCACTGACAATATAGCTTTTTTTCTAATAAATGTCTAGAATGTTTGAACTTGCAGACTTGCTCTTCAGTGAGACGTGATCTAAGTAGTTTGCAGGTTTGAATCCCACTTAAGAGCCGCCTTCTGATTCTCCAAACTGAGATTGCTCTGGCAGCTGTCCACTGCAGTTAAGTTGTGCACTGCTCTCTGCACAACACTACTTCAAGACAGGAGCTATCTCTTTAACCTTGACCTTTATGTAACATCTACTGAACTCAAGATTAGGATGCTACTCTTTTTTTTTTTTTTTTATCTTGAAGCTTTCATAAAATCCATCATATTGTCTTACTTCTACTTTTCAATCTTCGGTTGGGATTCTGTCTACGTTTGTTCACCTTTCTGAATATCTCCCTGGAAAAGAAAAAGAAAGGCGCGTACCACTAAGAAGGCGTTCATTCATCTTTCCTTTGCTGTCTTATGAGCCCTCTTTTTGTCATCAGCCTGAATCACTCTATTTCACTCCCCTTTTTTTGCCCTTATCACCAAAAGGGAAAGTACATCTTTATCATTATCTCACGGTGTAGCTCAGCGGCAAACTCTGCAAACTGAGCTGCAAAACATTTGTCATAGCTTTCATGTACAATACATGTAAAGTCAAAATCTGGATCTTTTGATATGTGTGAATTCGGCAGCTGGCAGCAATTGTTCCTGAACAGTAGCTTCATCGTGTTTGATTTGTTTACACCGTGTCTAATTGCGTCTGTTGTAAATAATGTTGATGAAAAGAAAATTATCTATGCTGTATTCTGGTATGATTCAAAATTCTAACCACAATATTACTATAATAAAATATAATATAATATGTAGCTTGTACCTTTCTACTGAAGGACATGTTTTTATGTTTAAAGGTTTGAAAGAAAAAAATTAAGATGTCAGAATCGGATATAATTTTATATCTGACAAGATATACATTTTATCCCAGCTCAAATAAACATCGTGGTGCATTGTGGGATGGGAATTAGCACACTAAGGAGTTATATATATTGTCTGCTCCAATCATTATTCAGTTTATACCAAAATGTGGTAACAACAAGCTAGTATAGCCAACTGAGCTAACCCTAGTGTCACAGCACTGCTGCCAGCCATCTTATCTGTCCTCTGCAGAATCATGTTGTTGTTATTTGGGCTCAATACTCACCAATTTCACAACTAGTTGTTACATTCATAATGTGAAACCTATTTTTGCAATAATCTAGTCTATAACATTTTGAGTGTTTAAGTAAACTTTGTGTTAAAAGTCCTGATTATCTCTTGTTCAGGTTCATTAAGAATTTAAAACTTACTCTCAATATGAATCCAGCCTGCATATATGGTAGGATGGCTTCTCTTATTTTGAAGATCTGTTTTTTATTTCAGTAGTCCATATTGATCTCCTTTATGAGCCTTTTACGCCTGTCAGAACTGCATAACACTGACTCTCTTAGTTTAAAGAGCAGTGGAGGTTTCTGTGGGCGATATGGGCAACCGCACAGGGCGGCATCTTGTGGGGGTGGCGGCGGAGTACAAAAAGATCCTTTCTAAGTATTTCTAAGTAGCTTTATGCATAAATAATTTACATAAAATTGCACTCTTCAAACAAACAAAAAAGAGTTCATATTGGAACAATTTTCGAACCAGGACATCTTAAATAATCAACAAGATTTTAATTCTAATCTACTTTTTTTTTTTTTTTTTTTTTTTTGCAGTAGACAGAATAATGTACCTTTTGCCATTTTTACCAAATCGGCCGTGAGGTTTGGTTTTAAATTAAGAGCTAAGAACTACATTGTCCTTGTCTTACTGAAATCTGATGCTGCTTTTAAACAAGTTGACCAACTGAATCAACCCCAATGTCGTAACACTGCTCCCACAGGCCCCCATGATGCCCACTAAGCAGGGAAGGTGTACCTTTTCTCAACCTAATGCTCTCATCTCAGTAGAACAGGACTGTTTCTCCAGCACTCCAGTCTTACATCGTGACAGTCTCTGGCAAATCAAAGCCTTGTTTTTCAATTAACCCAATTTCTTTTAATCTGTTGTAGTATCTTGAGTTCTCTTTGCTTTGTGCAAATGGGGGGAGCTCTTATTTTACCTATTAAGTATTGCTATGTTTTTTTTATCCGATTGGACTCTTTTGTTTCAGATTTTTAATTTTCTTCATATCTTATTCCGCAATATTTTGTATCCACACCTTTATTCAAGATTTCCTTAATGTGTTGAGCTGTACTAACCTCTGTTTTAGTAGTTTTAACAGACTCCATAGATTTTTTCTTTTTTTTTTGTCCTGTTTTGTTTGCCCGATGCAGATCAATAATTTGACCTTTCTGAAACAGAGGAGCATGTTTTCCCCCGACCAAAGAACATGTATTCTAACAAGGAATAAAAAGCTACCCATTGCTTTACTTTGAGTTAAACAACATCTTGGCATCTGAAACATAATAATCACTGCTGTTATTTTCCAATGGGAGGCTCTTGTCTATTTGCTTAGTTAAATATAGGTTGTGACCTTTTCTCTGGGCAGGCAGTGTAAACATGCATTTTTTTGGATGTTGTGTGATAAAATGAAATTTATGTAACGTTGCCTGATTATATCACGGCAGGACTTTGCAGTGGTCAAAATTTACATAAAGGTGTTGAGTTTGTGCCTAAGAACAAAGGATGTAACATAAGGTTATATCAATTTTTCATGCTTTTATGTCTTTGATAGGTCCATAAAAACAGAACTTATAGCATTTAGCGTGAATAATGTCTACAAAACAGTTTGCCTTCCTAGGCTACCGGTTGCTGTTGTTTTCCCCCATAAGCATAGTGACAATTTGTTTTAGTTTTTTTTTAGATTTCTTTTAAAGTGCATTAAGTGCAAATGGGAAGTTAAACATTAGGTCATTACAAGCACAAATTTCAACATATTCCACTGGGATTTTAGGTGAGATATACCAACGAGCTAGTGCCTAACTGTAAAGAGGAATAATAAAAAAAAAAAAAGGTTTTCAAAATATTTTCCAAACAAAAATCTGACAAACATGGCTTGAATGTGTATTCGGTCACCTTAACTGTTGCACGTATAACTAAAATTCATTGCAAAGTCACTTAATTAGACCAGGGAACAGATCAGGTCAGACTGAATGTTGTGCAGCAGCAATATTCCAAGTTATAGTTGAGCCCAAAACTATTCAGAGACAAGGCAAATGTAGGAATAAATAACATTTTAGTCAATTAAGTTTAAGGTAGAATGTTAAAACGCATAACTGTACAATATAAAAGGGGCATCGTTTAGGAAAACGGATATCTCAGTCAATGCAGTTTTTGCTGATGATTATTTCTACCCATTTGAATAACTGAAGCAAAAGCTTTTACTTTAAATATCAGCCAACGCCAAAGAGTCTCACAAAGTGCTACAGTTTGTCTGTGTCAGAATGTTAGTGATATTAAAGGATTACTCCAAATCTAAATTTGTAGTAACACATGAGAATTAATTGCTATTTTTTCTTTGTCTTATCACAAAAGATCCACGAGTTCAGACGGTTCAAGGGGCGTGAATACTTTAAACACTTAAACGAAAAGAAGTTAAGTTTCAAAACTTCAGCTGCTCCCCAAATTGCCGCCATTGTTTCCCTGCTTCCCGGTTGCTTCCTTTCTCTCATGTGAGTGAAAACACTTCTTCATTTAATCTCCCTTTTAAGGAAAGGAATATATATGTCTATTTTCATGACTTTCATGGCACATAAAAGGCAACACAAATGAAAAGTTCCTTTATATTGGGAATATGAAAGTGCAGTGCAGATTAATTTTGAATTGGAAGCAAATGAAAATGGAAAATATTAAGGAAAAAAAGATGCCGCATTTTGACAGCTATTAGGAATGAATTTCAGCATTGCCTTTTGCTGGGACAAAGAAAATAAGGCTTTTACTGTTATTAGCGGTAATTTTGGTTATTTCGGGGTTTTGCTGGAAAACCCACTGTGCACAGTAGCATTTGCTTCCTGATTGTGATGCATACTCCACCAAGGTGCAAATCAGTTCACTAGTTTCGGCACTTAAGTTCAAATCAGAACTTGTTCTGAGCAAGCACTCCCATGAATGCTCAAAATGACATGTCCGAGGGTGGCCTTGGCTATAAGCTATTGGATCTGGAAAAAGCAACATAATTGCAGGCAATGAAATCCACAAGTTCTGCTCGCTTTACATCCTCTACAGAATTACTCAGTGGGGTGAGAGAAAGTCAACCAGCATAATGCAGAGTCCTGCTGCCTATACTTTTCCTGTCAAACTGCTAACAAGCACAAATGATTTTTTAATGATAGGCCCCTCTATCCCTCAAAGCTGTCTACTCGCAAGCGGTTGTACTCGTACACACATGACACAACATTGCGCACGTTCACTCCCACACATGTTCATAATGAATTTTTATCCAGGGAAGGACATTTGGCTTAATGGCTATCAGCCACAGCTATACCCACACATGCTGCTGCATAGGTGTACGGTTCCAACAGGATGCTTCTTTTTTTTTTTTTTCTTTCCGTAGCACAGATAAGCATGTGATGCATGAATACTCCGAATGATGATGCGTCTCAGGTGCAGAAGACGGAAACATTAGTACTGTGGAGATAAGCAAAAAATGTGTCTGTATGCATGTCCTCCAGAGGTAAATAAACATAAATACAAGACTCATAACTATTACTGTCTCCTCCACATACAGAAACATTAAAGATTGATGCATATTAAATATTTCTTCAAAGTTCTCTGGAACATGACCTATTTCTCTAAGGGGCTATCAGATTTCAAACACTTGTACAATGGCTTACAATGTCGCTTAAACATTGCTGTTGCTTATCCCTTTTCATTATGCTGAAGGAAAGTAGAATGTTTATGTTACATAATCCAAATAAGAGACATATCTTTTCAGCAGACACTATGCTGCGTTATTGCAAAAGTTTTTTTCTGAGCTGTTTCTTCTGTGTTTGTATTACTGTGCAACAACGACAAATGAAACTATATTCTGTTTTTATTGTTCTACATATTTGTTTCAAAGCTTGCTTTCACCGATCATAAGCAGGTGTTTAGAAAAACCACAAAGTCGTGGGAAAGTATTAGCCTTCTTACAGATTTCTGCTGTTTTTATCACTTTGTCACTTGTGAATGCTGCTGACCACTTATTAAAATTTCACGTCATTCAAAGAACACTTGTTTAAAAATATGCCTTTTAAATTATTTATTTTATTAAATAAAACTGTGCAATGTTTATGTTTAGGCGATTTTCTTTTCTTTTTTTTTAACATTTTTGATTAAACCTTTAAGTCCTAGACGGAGCGCCGGCGACAAAGCCAAACGTGCAGTACCGTAATTTCGCCACACTTTGCTAGATAAAATAACTTGCTAGATACTGAAAGTTCAAGTTGTTATGGATAAATGTGCAAATATAAATGTGCAAATATATTTAAAGAAGTGCGTACAATTAAAATAAACAAAAATATCCAGGCGGACATTTTAAATTTAGGACATAAAGGGTTCAACTACAATTAGCCTTTCTGAAGCCACGATGCCTTTTTGGTTCATCCGTGCTTCCATCTTTGCCGTGCAGAGTGGCTCTCTCTCCTTGAGTGTTTGTATTTTTCATTCCACAATTGTCTTCAGTCTAGCAATAATAAGTCTGCTATGATATAGCCCCGTGTCTCTACGTGACGCTAATTAGTGCCAGCTAATTGTTAGAAATATACTGTTGCCGTTTTAGCATCCACTTGCTACAAATCTAACAAAAAAATATATATATTTCTTGTGTGGGAAAATTTGCTCTCATTTGGGTTTGCTAACGAGCGTGGAGAATACCAAGGGTGTGCTGTACTCTCCCTGGAGACTTTACGCAAGAATTTGATTGATACTTATTTTTGAACCAGCCACAAAACCGCTACAGGCATATCATTTTCACAACAAAGATTGAATCACACAAGTTGCATAATAAATCAAAGACACCTGTTGATTGCTTTATTCATTTATACACAAGTCTTAAGAGTTTAAAAAAAAAAAAAAATGTAGTAGTATTGCCCTTGGCTCCACAGAGCACCTTTAGTGCCTAATTGCTTGAAGAGCCCTCAAAACTGGCCACCATCTTTTAAGAATAATCACGAACAAATTAGGAACTAGGCCGACTCTTTGCAATCAGGCACGAGCTAAACTCCTGCTGTTTTCAAACTAACAAGGCTTTTCTTTACTATAAATCATACCTCACCTGCAAACCAAGGGTGTATTCTTAGCACATTGAAGGCTGCATGTTTTAATTCACACCAAATTGTTTGTCGAGGCTGGCTATTCCCTTCATTCTGCTCTCTTTTTTTCTTCGCTTTGCTAGTTTGTATTCATGTTGGAATTCCTCATGGTTAAGTTATGTTGCACAGATGACTATAAACGTCTAATGTAATATAGTGACACTTTTAAATAACATTTTTGCTGGTTGTTGCGCGTCTGTTTCACGGCACTGTTTTTATCTTTCATTATTGTGAATAGTCTGTTTTTTTCATGCACAAATACAAATGCATATTTTGTATATTTACAAAAAGAAGTCATCCTACCACACAAAATGTCATATAGTACATAAATATTTTTAATCCTGTTCTTAATATATGTATACATTACCCTGACTTTGCCATTTTTGGAACGGTTTTCTGTTTCATTCAAAGCTACAACCGACTTCCTGGTTCTGTTACTCAGTGCTGAACATTTTCATACTTTTATTTCATTTAATAAAACCTTTTTCTCAATTTAAATTGAATGATTGTACTAATTACTATCCTCACACATCTCTGTTCTCATTTCAGCGCACACTGATAATTAGTTCTTGACTCAATACATTTCTGTCAGGTTGCTATCTTTTTGTTTTCCAGTGTTTAAACTAATATTCATTGACATTACCACATTTCTTTTTAGATTGGTTCTGTTTATGTTTTGTACCTTTGTCTCTCTCTCTCTTTTTTTTTTTTCAATGTGGCAAGTATCCGGCAACATGATTTAGATAGATTTTTGGCACTAGTGGCTTTTATTGAACAGTAGAGAAACAGGAAATAGGGTGGATGGAGAAGGGGAAGACATGCAACAAATGGTCCAAGATCGGGAATTGAACCCAGGACGACTGAGTCATGGACATGCTGCATGTTCTCTACCAGCAGAGCCACCCGGGAACCCCTTCTCCAGATAGATTTCCAACATATTCGTTAGGTCTGCTACCTTAAATCTGCCTGCCCTCCTAATTGTTTCTCAGAGATTAAGAAATATTTAGGGAGGTTCAAGCGGAACAAATGTGAAAGATATTCCTTTATCTTAAAATCAGCAATTACTAAATAAAAAAAAATATGACACTAATCATGATAACTTACCTTCTGTGAAAGGTCAGATTTTTTATCTTTTCCGCTGACGTGCTTGCTCATATGACCTGAGGATTTTAATTTACTCGTCAGGGGTGTGTTCAAGTTAATCATTATTAAGCACTTTTACTCCTATTAGATTGTGAGATTGCCTGGCATTTTATTGAGAAAGTGACGAGGGAAACCGATGTATCAGGACTAAACTAAAACAAACTAAGCCGCTACACGTGGGCGGGGCCTTGCACATCTAAACTGTCTGGACCCTATGAAACATTTGTGGCCATACAGCAGATGTTTATGGCTTTCAGAGTGGTATTGTGAATTTTCCAGGCACATAGTGCAATATTATAGCACAATCAAGTAACTGTGTTACTTTCAGCTGTTGTAGAAATGCTGTATATATCAAACACAAGAGAAATTTGACTTCACAATTTGACACCATGAAATTGCTGTTTGTCTCTTAAAGAACCTGCTACTCTGTTTTGATTACATCATCACAACAATCCTCCTCCATTATGCCGTTTTAAACCGTTCTTAGGAGCGCTGGACTGAGATGTAGTCCCAATGTCACTTTCGTCTTGAGGTGAATTTGCTCTCAAGTGTGTCCTGTCGCCTTCATCATGCAGAGGTCCAGCCTTTTTAAACTCGACGGTAAAAAGCTGTTGAGGAGAATCATCCGTTCTCCATGCTGAGTTTTATGTATGAGGCTAAATAAGAGTCAGGGAGTTGAATTCATGATTTCCATTTATTAATACCAAAATACAGCTGGTCCATTATGACCTGCTGCGAATAAGAGCTAACAGGCAAATGGCCTGAAACAAAAGTTTCCCATTCCCTGTGTCTCTCTGAGTTACGCCCCAAAGAGGGCGTTAGCTTAGCTTTAGCTTAGCAACTAGCTAAAAGAGATAGAAGGAAAACACAGAATTATTTATTCTCAACGCTGTGAAAAAAGCTGAAAGGCTAAATGTTACGGAAATAACAATTCTAACACAATGTGCAATGTGCTGCCTGAATGGCAACGAAAGAGCTCCCAGGGTACAAAAGACAAACATTTAGGCACATGTGACTGATTAGAATGCAAAGCCACACTTTCCTCTCGCCGCATCTGTCATAATACCGTGTAACAAACATGCAATTGGTTTTCTATTTGTAGGATAACTAAGATAGATTTTTGTGCCTACTCCAACCTCTCACACAAATCCATCTTTCTTTGAGAACATGGGATGTTGGGCTACATCTACTGCAGATGCTGATGAGGAGGGATGGGATTTTACATGCGCAATCACTGCGATGTTAATTCTACAGAATAAATTCCTGTGAGATGTAACGTTAGAATCATGTGGCAAACCGTACGTGCATACTCAAACAGTATGAAAATGTCTTCATGGGACTACTTAACATTTGTTTGAACTGTCTGTGGCTGTGGTTTAGTCGTAGATGGGGCTGGATGGGACCGTCTTTAGAAAAACCAGGGGAACACCAGTCAAAGGTCTGGGGTCGGTTGTTCTGATTTCAAGTTTGTGTAAAGTTTTAACCTGCTTATAGGATAGGAATATTCCATTGTCTCAAAATCCAGAAATGTATACAAATTGTAGCCACAATTCTTACACAGTAATTAACAGAGTTCAAAATAATGTTACAGCTTTATTACAATTAGCAATAATTAAAAATCTAAATGAGAACCAGAGTTATGGTTGCTCTAAAGGAAAAGAAAACAGGTTTAAAACAAAAAACAAAGCATAAAACAAGTTAGCCTTTTCATTGTGATCTCTTGTTTATTTTATATTATTTTGTTCTACATATTTCCATTTTTTTTACATATTCTTGCATTGTATTGTTCTTGTGAAGTGCCCTTGATGTTTTTAAAGGGGCTAATAAACAAAATGCATTATTTTAATTATTACAACTGGATAAGTTTGCATTTATATTTAATAAACAACTCATATGGGCAACCAACCTGATTAGCTTAGCTTAGTCACTGTAAGGATTAGACTGTCAAATTAACTGTAAGATTACAGTTAAGACAAGCTTCTAACATTTCAACATTCAGCATTTTCCATTATGGAAATAGGTTGAATGGTCAAAAGGATGAAACAGAGCAGCTTTGATCTAATAGGCATCCTTGTATCTTGTGAAGTTGACAGATCACCCTGAAGGGCACACATATGGATGTCTTGTGGTTCCTCAAAAATAATTTCCAAGTCGACCAAAGGCCCAGAAAGTGCAACATGGCAAAGAGAAGAACCTGCTAGCGACTGCTGCAGCGGCTATCTGTTACAGCAGAGAACCTCGCTGAACAATCTTTGTAGAAAATTATAATTTCCCTGTATTAAGGTTGTAACAGCTCTTCCTTTGACTTCCTTTTTTTTTTTTTTAAGATTTTTTGAGGCTCTAGTGGCCTTTATTTGAAAGTAGCTTGACAGGAAATTAGGGATTGAGAGAGGGAGAAGACATGCGGCAAATGTCACCAGGCCGTAATTGAACCTGCGACTACCGGCATGAGGACTAAAGCCTCCATATGTGGGTTGTGCTTTGCACCTGTGCCACCACAGCACCCCCTGACTTCCTTTTTTAAACACCTTACTGACGGTTAAAAACTCACTTCATGTCCTATTCCCTCTGGAATGACTTCCACACCAAAGAGTGTCAGCATAATCCTAGCCTGCTTAGGTTTGGCACATTCACTGGCAGGGAGAGAAAGAAAAACATTTTTGCCTTTCAGATCATCTAATAATCTCTCCATTCCAGTCAACAAACGCATCCAAGCTGTGAAGGTGGGGTAGTTTGGTTCAAGATACGTTGTCAATTGATTTTAAACAACCCATGTTTTCTACTCTCTCAGGCATCCTGGAGTTCTCCCCTGTTCTTCTTCGATATCTTATGTCAGGTATGGGCTGTAGTTAGACACCGTAGTGTAGTGTCCTTATTTACCATGTAGTAAAGAAGTCTCCTTTTGTTATCACTGGTAATAAGTGGGAGGAACAGACAACAAAGAAGCAAAGAAAAAGAGAATATTGTAACATTCCCTCATGTCTTGCGATGCTTGGACGCCCTTGCACTGTAGCTATTTGGAAGCTTGGCAAGCTGCGGCGCATTAACTGTTTCCACCTGTGGAGCCATTCACTCGTCTCTGCTCTCTAGTCTGGTCCATCTGTTTGGCTGAGTAGAAGTAAAGGGCCTTTCACCAGTTCCCTGGCTAAGTTTCCTTTTCAGCGCAACGCAGGAGTTTCAGTATAAAGAGGGAGCCATGAGGATCCAGGAGACGATATTCATCTCTCTGCTGCGTCTCGTTCGGTGATTGCGTCCGTACGCCTGACGAGTCACAGTCAAACCGAGCCGCGCAGCTGTGCGATCCCCGGTGCTCGGAATCGCACGGTGCGCCTCCACAATGGCAACCTCTCTTCATTCGCCTCTTCCCTTGCTTTCCTTCACAAACTGCTAATGAAGTCAATCACAACTGCTTTTCCCCTGATCCTTTTACCCCGACAGCTGATGGTGTGCGATTGCATCCACAATACTCTTTTAATTAGTATGGAGAATAAATTGGTTGAGCAGGCCTTTTTTCTTAATTGCTTTTTCCTCAGCTTGGATTTAATTGGGCTCCAGTGCTGTTTATTGATCTACTTTGATGTGCTTTAATTTGGATAATTTTATATATTTATTTTGGATGTGACAAGCCAGTTTGTCTTGAGGGGGAGGAAAAAGAGAGCGATGGGTTCCGGGGGACTAGCGCCGCAGCGGACTGTGAGGCCTGGGGTCATTTGCGTGTGGTGGCAACTAGGTGGGGAGATGATCAAACCCAAAAGGCAACTAAAGCGGCTCCACTACAGTCCAAAAGGACTCAAGTGAGCAGCTCTTTGATCTCGCATCAACAGCTCATAAAAGCCAGTGTGGATCAGGAAAGCGAGGGAAGCAGGTTTTCAAAGCCAGCCCTAACAGGCCTGCAGGCCAGTGCACATTTCTTCCAGCAGCTAGCTTGAATTTTGTGCCTGATTCATGCTGCGTCATCTCTCCCCCTCCTGCCTGCCACGACAAAGCCCAATTTTCATCCTCCGCCTCCGTAGTTTCATAATTAGTGCGCTTCTCTGCGTGTGATTGTGGGGTTTGTTTTGTAGATCTGGCGTGTGTGCATTCGCTTTTCAACAATACTTGCTTGTGCAGTAGTTTTGTTTTTTTTTTAAGACATTTACGTTGTGTCATTCTTTGCATTCCAGTCTCTTTTACTTTTTTCTTCCTAACGCCATTTTCTCCTCTCACTCGCAGGGGGTAACTTCACCCTCGCTGAGTTGGGAGTTTGTGAGCAAACTCCCCCGCCGCATCCCGCTGCCGTTCCCTACTGTCCTGACCTGGGCCTCCTCCAGAGGGGTTACTCCCTCAGTGCCGGCTCAGACGCGGACTCGGACCCAGAGGGGCCTTTGTCTCCAGAGCGAGCCATTCAGCTGTGGGCCGGGCGTGCAGGTGTGAAATCTCGCCGCAGCTCGGGCGTGTCCAGCCGTGAGAACTCGGCCCTCACCCTCACTGACTCCGAGAATGACAACAAGTCTGATGACGAGTCAGGTAGGAAAAAAATAAAAAATAAATAAATAAATAAAAAGTAGAAGCTGAAGCATTGTTGAGATGCTATATGTGAAAGAAGAGAAGTACTCCGTGTCAAATGAAGGAGTTTGTGTTGAGAGGACGACAGAAAACCATTATATTGATTGTTTGAATCTGTTCATGATTACCTGGAATTCCCCAAGTGAGACATCCTTTTTTTTCTCTTTTCTTTTTTTTTGGGGGGGGATTAATAGCACTCACACACAATACTCAACATGCACCATTTCTTAAATCTCCTCTTCTCTGATTTCCCAGCATAAATGTTTCACTCCTTTCGGATATTGAAATAATGGAGCGTAACAGTTCTCGATGTTTTTTGGTGATTTCACAAAATGTTTGCACTGACAGAGCTTTGTTCGCCGTTCCTCCGTCCCAGTACCTATTGTTTCATCTTGTGACAGTAAAAAATGCAGAACGCCACTCGAGCATTGCCATTTTATCCATGGTGTCTGACTTGGATTGCTGTTCTTAGCAGCATCTGCCTTGCAAAAGTGTTCATCTTCATTGACAGTTTTCATATTTTCTCATGTTACAACCACATATTCCTATTTAATTGGTATTTTAATTTGTGTTGGCTGGCTGCAACGCAAAATAAAACATAATTGATCATAATTAGGTTTGATGTGGACACCTTCATCTTAAACATTACATCATAGCTCTGACTTTATTTTTCAATCATTGTTCCAAAGCAAAATGAACCTCCATCCCATTCTCAAGTCTCATGCTGCACATCTACCATGGACCTTTTGCTCCTTCTACATTTGTTTTTTCTTTGCAGTTTAGGTGGAATATTTGGTAGGTTTGCAGTTGCAACTTTATACCAAGAACAGCACTTCCTGGTGGTGCTCCTCTGCTCTGCTGCCGACCCAGACTCAAGCGCCACTATTGTCACTGTTATTTTGTGTCGACATCCTATTCCGGACGTGCCTGATCTGTCCTTTTGTATTCCTGTCACCATCTGTTCACAAATGTCCATTCACAGATCAGCTGTATTTATGGAGAGATTGAGTTGTGGACACCGTTGCCTACTTCATTTGATTGCGCGAGATTTTATCGAGACGTTTCGGAGCATTCCAAACTTTTCATGTTTCTGTCTTTAATATAAATCCATCTCCTACCATTTTATAAATATACACTTTATGTCGGACGAATTTAATCTCAGTAATAACCCATCGTGATTTGCGGCTGTAACAAAGGAAATACGGAACAGTTCAGGGCGTATATATTTATATGTGGCTAGGCATTGTACATCAATAGTCATGTTTTACCAGCTGACATAGTGCTGAAAGTTTTGTTTTTCTCTTAACATGGATATGAGTTACTGCAGATGTAGCCTGAAAGTGTGAGGTATCCAGGGAAATCTCCTTCCTCTGGCAACTTTGTTTATTGCCGGCTTCCCACTTCCTCGTTAATCCCGACGCAGTCGTAAACCTGTGCACCAGCTCCGCCGACGTGTCAATGGAGGTTAATGAAAAGTGGATGAAAGGAAGAGCAACAGTCTAATTAATTGACTTCTCGGCTGGTGCGTGCATCAGCTTTGGATCAACCGCCGTTGGACGGCGGGCCTCAGAAACAACTTCTGTTGACTGATCAAACTACTCAACACCTATTAAACACGTCAAGAAACACCTTCCGAGAGATGCGCCTCTCATCCAACCAACCGATAATTGCTTTGTGGTTAATTACCAGACTAATCTCGTTGCTGCAGATATCAGCTGCAGATGCCGCGCCGCTTTTCTTTGTCTCAGGGCCACGAGAACGCCACTCTGTCGCCGACATTTGCAGACCTTGTAAAATTAGCAGCTTAATCCAGCTCCGCATTGTGATAATCGCTCGCCTGCAGTATGATGTCACAGCGTGGAGATCAAAAGCGTTCTTTTCATCTTCTGGTTTCCATAAATAAACTTTGTCAAATGCGGTTATTTATGGAGAACTCGTGCTCCTGCCAAAGCCAGACCTTTTTATTTGTCGGTTGGATGCATCTATACTGATGACTGGGTACCTGGTCGGGAGCTTTCTGTGAGGCGTTTGCTTGTTTAACTGGGAATGAACTCGTTTCCCCCAAAACACGCCTTGGAGTGCGGCGTTCCTGGCTGCATTGCGCCCTTCTGTGTTGGCTCTGTGATGTATTGACAAAGTTTTCAGGGTCTGCTCTTCCTCTTGGAAGATAAAACTCCTCACAATCATTCAGTCATTCCCCTCCATCAACCTAATCGGGATTACCATCATATTGGCTATAGGCCACGTATTGGTGTGATGGTTTTACAATTTTCTCAAAACAGCAAACATTTTCCGTCATACCGTTCATGTGGCTTAAAGTCAATTCAGACATAAAGAAAGTTGCTGGAGCTTTCTCTGGCTTTGCAGGGGACCCTAACCCTTGCATGTTGCTGCACAATGCTGGTCAGGTGGGGGAAAACCAGTACAAACACTTTCCTCTTGCTTACCAGAAACATTCATCTGTGAGGTTGGGAATAATTCTAAGGCAGCCATTTTGTTTAAAAAATATAATATAGCAGCTCATCTCTTAATAATTATTCAGTTTTAAAATTGCCATTGGTAAGAAGACAAATGTAGGTATATCAGCTTATTATAAATATGCCAGCATTGACTGGTTAGCAGTATTAATAGTTTTGAGAGTTTGACAATGTTCTGTCAGGAACTTCTCAAGTATTTCCTCACTGTGGGAACATAAATGATATTTCTGTTCTTCTGTAGTGTTCCTATTTTATGAAGGAACACTACTTTAAAGTGAAACATCAAAGAGCAGAGGCTAGAGTTTCCTTCGTCCGTATGGAACACAGAGTGAAGCAACTCTGTGTCTCTCCATCCTGTTTCTCCACACTCTTTGTTAGCTAGCTGAAAAACAGACTGCTGCACTACAACTTCACCAGATTTGTGGGTCACATGCTGTCAAATTTTTCTACCTGAGCTGTGTTTCTCTGCAGCTCCTGCCGAAGCTGCTCCTTCTCTGTGCTGCTTCCCTTCTTGCCCGGCCTGTCAGTTTGGGTGAATAATTTACAGTTTGTCCGTTTTGCCGTACTCTTTTCATTTTCAGATGAGAGATTTATCAGCACTTCATAAAATGTTCAAACTTGGAGTATTTTTGATTTTTCAGCTAAACTGGCTTTAAACTTCTCCACTGGTGTCATAATGCTGTTTGTTCAGTAAATATTAAAAAAAACTACAGTTGGCTGATATTAGTCAGCCAACTAATATCAGCTCTTTTACTCATTTTAGCTGTAGAACAAAACCTGCTAAAGACGTATATTACATTCATATTACATTTTAATATTAATATCCTTGTTTCACTGTATTAAAATCATAATAAATGTTGCTACACATGTCTTCCACAGCAAATATTAACAATACTATTATTATAAAGAAAGGCATTTCGATCATATTTTACACTTTAGATTGAAAGTTTAATCTAAAACAATGGCTTTTACCCAAGGTTTTCATCCCCTGACAATCTCATGGGCCATTCTTAGTGAGCACAGATGTGGGGTAGATGGACAATGATGAGAGCATGTGTCAAAACCAATGAAATGCAACTCTGGACTTCAAAGGTTTCTATAGAACTTTTAAGAGAAACCAACAACTCACATGCTAAAGCTCATTTCAAGGCTTCAAAGACGACACATTTACATCAGACCCCTCCGTTCGCGTGTCTGGCAGCATGTGGAGATCAGAGGAAGGTGCAACAGCTTGATAAAAAAAAGAAAAAAAAAGCCTGAGTGTTCTGTCTGATCAACTTAATTCATAAACAGTTGTCACTAGGAATAAGGAAATCTCATATTTTCGCCCTAAAATCTTCCTCTGAATAAAACCTCTGTAAAAAACAAGGATGCCACACGCAGAAAAAGGTTCCACTCCCAGCCGAGCCGAGGCGGAGTGTGTGACCAGAGCGCGTGGAGGAGTGTTTGTGTGTAGAAACAAGAAAAAAAATTTAAAAATCGTACCGAGGCTGTCACTCTCCCTCTGCCTGTTCTTCTTTTGTCTGTCTTGAGAAGGGAAACGGTGTGTGAGCCCCGAACTCTTCACATGTGAGGGAGTGCGAAACAGGTGCAACTCGAGCCCCGATGTCAAAATATCAACACAATGATCTGAGGGTCTAATAATAGCAGCAGACTGAGGAACACATCATAAGCGCATGGTGGCAAATCAAAAAGACGATGACGGGCCTAAACACCGAACGTCATGTTGCACCTCTCTCATCTCGTGGCGTCTGCAGCAATCTTCAGAAGTCTCACCTTCCCGTGCTTCTCCTCCTCCCTGCCATCTCACCCTTCTTTCATCTCCCTTCTTCGTAATTTCAAGCTTCTTCTTCTTTCTTGTCTTCGTTCACACTGTGCCTCTCACAATCTCTTGTTATGCTCTTGTCGTTGAGGACTGACAGGTGTTAGTTTAAGAGTACGGGGCTCCCCGTGAGGGCACAAGGATACATCTGGATGAACACACACCTGTGCCGAGTTCACGACCGAAACGTAACCTCCTCTGCCCCCACCCAAAAAAAAAAGCCTGCGGCGCCCTAATTAGAAGCGTGTTCGCTAAGAAGTGTGGGCTGGAGAGAATGTTTGTGCCAACATTTCCTCTGACTCATTCATTTATTTTTTTTTTTTTTGATTGGATGCTAAAACAGTTTAGGTCACGATGTTAGCAAATGAAGAGCACACCAAAAGTAGAAATATCATTCAAGTTTCCCAACTACGTGAGCTATTTTTAGCTGTTTTTAGCAGACATGAAAAGCCTGGGAAACAAACAAAACACAACCTGGGTCAATAACAGATTTAAAAAGTGTGATCCCTGCAATACATGGCCGGCATCTTTGCTAGTCTCAACACATTTAGCACCACATAAACACCTCTTTTAACTTGAAGTCACATTATGGATGTAGAGCGCCGTCAACAGAGACGCGTGTATATTTTTCTGTGGGTTTTTGAATTCAGCTGAGCATGTATTGCATGGTTTTGTCAGTGACTAAGCAGGGTTTTTTTTTTTTTTCCAGAGTGCTATTGAAAAGTATTCAGTGATGAAGCATTTTGTAAGCACTTCATGTGGTGGATCCACACAAAGCAGTGGATAATTGTGAGTTTGAATGGGAATATTCAATAAAAGCAAAAGCATTAAAAACATATTTTAAATATCTGTATGTCATTTAAAATGCGCGCCTTTCGCCCCCTCTGCAACCAGTTGTCTTCAGAAGATACTTAATTCAGAAGAAAAATAGTCCAGAATTAAAACCAATGATGGATTTAATGATGGGCTTCCCCTTTCTCACTAACTTAGGAGAGAATACAGTACATTTTTGTCTTCAATAGATACAATTTGGAGTGATTTCACAACACGTTTTAATTTACAGACATAAACAAACCAACAAAACAAAAACTGATCATATTTCTCAAAAAAATAGGCCAACAGTCCCAAAATACACTTAACCATAGACAATTATTATCAACAAGTCATGGTTTATCTGCATACAGCTCAAACATTCACCATGATCATCCAACTTATGTATCCCCAGAACCAGAGCCAAACGAGGAGAAGCAGCATTCAGCTTCTCTGCACCACAAATCTGGAACAAACTTCTATGTTTCATGACTCTGTGTTTTTGTTTCTTACGATGTAAAGCACTTTGAAATGCCCTGCTGCTGAAATTTGCTATACAAATAAAATTTGATTGATTTGATTTATGTAAAATACAATACATACATAATTAATTAAAACATAGTGTCATAAAAGGAACATAAAAATTCTACCAGTTCACACCAGCTGACCATGAAAGATGACCACCTCGCCAAAAAAAACCCAAAAATAACGTGTTGTGAAACTAATTGCTTTCGGTACAAAGGACTGTGTTTTTTTTTTTTTTTCTGTTTGATGGTAGCAGTTAAAAAGTTGTGACAATTAGTGATGCCTCTATCAGCAAGAATACTTTTCACCTTGTTAAGAGGTTTCTGATTAGAGATATGCGCTGAAGTTATCCAAACGCAAGCCCAGCAGTTTGCTGGCAATAGTCTCCACTTTTCTTCAACGTGTCCTTCGGTTTTACATCTCTAGATTGGGTAAATGCCAAATTCCAGCAACAGTGAGTCAACATTCCCAAAATGGAGTGATATTCATCAAGTGTACTTTCATAACTAACCATCAATACGTGTGAATACCCCAATGAAAAGAGAAGTTCAGGCACTTGGATAACTTGGAGCTCTAAGGTCTACGTCGGCCCGGAGTAAAGGAGGAAAGACATCTGGAGTAATCTTAGATAAGTGATTATATTAGCTCACCAGTCTGTTACAGATTATGGGATGATGTCCTAACAAGATGGAGTCCATTATTTTCCAATCGAGGGAGATTATTTACAAGTGGAGCATGTTATAAACAGTTACCAGCGTTCTCAGGAGTGGATGCTCCAACAAGGTTAACCTCAATGTCAGGCTGGTGTGCAACGCACAGAGAAATTGTAAAAATCCTAAGAGCTTCGTCACAGAGTCTACAAGCTTCAGTTAATATATCAAATGTTAAAGTGTATGAAGGAACAAATAAAAAAAACTAAAAAAATACAGAACAAGCGTGGCTTGTCTGAAAGGATTGCCAAAAGGAAGTTTCTTGTCTGTAGCGAGGGGAAACGGCAGAACGGCTTAAGCTGCATCTGAACAAACAGCACAAAAAAAAATGTAATTTGGACAGACAAGACCCGAGCAGGACAGCTTGGATGTGATGCACGCTATCATATGTAGCAAAAAAACAATCAAATTAAGCATACAAAGTACAGCACACAGAGTGCATGGTTTGTAATTCTTTATGACTTTGATTGGTGCAGATGCAGAACCAATCCACCTATCAATAACCTCGCTCCATTTTTTCCCGTCATTCATGAGCAAAACCCCAAGAAACGTAAACCGCTCCATAGTTTCATATACATTAGCTGCCGTTTAGCACCAGCTTATCTCTATTTCATTTTTTTTTCTTTTTAAACACATTGTGTAACCTTGCATTTAATTACTGTGTATCAGTTTATTTATCTTGCCAGGTTATTTAGCAGTTTTTTTTTTTATGAAGGTTGAATTAAATGTTAACATCTTGTATCTTGTAGTCGTTTAAATATAAAAAATATCAAAGTAGTGATGCAGGCTTGAGGATAAAAACTACCTGTTTCGATTCCTATCCTGAAGCGATGCAGGATTAGAGGTAAAAAAGACGCAGATGTTCTTTTCAATCATTAGTGTCGAAATTTGACTCAGAGGTGATGGAAAAACATCTGAAGCTTCAAGCTCACTTTGCCCTCAGTGGTTCGAAACCTTGCTTGGACTTGGACTATTAGGACCCTTGATCAAACAAATTAGCCTTGAGCAAAACTTTGGAGTCATAACCAAAATTTTAAGCAGCAGATTGGTTTTAGAAGATTGTCTTAAAATTGTCAAACCCATTTTAAAACCTCTGCAAGGCGAGTGTGAACTGAGGCATGATGAGCATGAAACTTTGTTGCAGACGGCTCCTTTTTGTACCAAAATGTGCAAAATGGCAAAAGGGACAAAATGAACATCACCCGCTTGGAGCCCACAGGAAATCTATAAATCTCTCCATGATTTAGGAATGGATATAATATAAAATTGTTCCAAAGCCTAAGTCCAATTTTGGCCTTTATTCAATGAGAATAAAAAAAAAACGTGTCTTATTGAGAGTCTTGCATTACTGATTGCATAAAAACGTCAAAAACTTCAACATTGTTTGTAAAAGAAAACTGGTTCACAAATTCTTCCAAATTAACGAAAGAGTCATTGGTCATCCAGCTATACTCAAATCTGTTATGTGCACAATTTGCACACACGTCTATTCCCGGTCCTAGTTTTTATTGAAGTAATAATGACACAGTGAAATCTGTTTGCTGACTGGGAGTGACATTCAGGTTGTTTTCACCTGATGAGTTTCCTTACTGTGCATAAAACTTTCTACTTAAAAGTCTTTGCTTTTTATATTACACACTTTATATTCTACATGTCTCTATATGCTTCGTTTGTACAATTATATTGCTGTAATTTAAGCACATT
The DNA here is from genome assembly GCA_903067095.1 of Girardinus metallicus. NCBI lineage: Eukaryota > Metazoa > Chordata > Actinopteri > Cyprinodontiformes > Poeciliidae > Girardinus > Girardinus metallicus. The sequence goes on along the minus strand of CAEGAE010019233.1, from coordinate 2,115 downwards.
TCACACCAGGCAGTCAGAATGAGCAGAAACACTGAGTAAATTTACTTTTTCACCTCTTTTATTCTCTTAAAATGCAAATCAGAACATAGCAAAACCCCAGTGTTTGTGTTCAGGGTCCATTCATTAAACTTTCCCTTTTTCCTTTCCTATGCACAGTATTTTCAACCTCAGTCCTAGTTGGGTAATGAGCTGCTTTGCATCAATAATTTAAAAACTACATTCTATAAATATTTGATTGTGGAGCATTTGTTATTTTTATTGAGTAATCTCCCGATGAGAGCGGTCACAGATATCATCACGTGCAACAGGTTTCAAAGGATGCAAAACTGCAGAAATAACATCAATAAATGTGAACATGTACTTCACTGAAACATATGTTCTGCAGATTTATATACATTACATCAGTCTCCGAACTTAAACTTCTTGATTATATTTCTCTTTTATGTTTTTTTTTTCTTCTTTTTTCACTTACTGCTAAATTCCAATTACAGAGAAGTGAGTTAAGGCCATCGAATTAGTTTTGTAAGTGCGGCGCAGGGATTTCAGAGTTTCCTTACATCCAGCTTTATTGTTGAATATTGAACGAAATCTTTTACAACCCCTTCCAGACACTATTAAAATAAAGAGATTTGAGCATTGACTTGGCAGCGGCAAGCACAAAATATCCTCACACACGCAAACACGCAAGCTCGCCGAGACCTACAAATGCGGGCCACGGAGAGCGGCATCGGGTGATTTCATTTTGGCACGGAGGAAGAAGAGATTTACCGTCACAACTGTGTGCTGCCTCGTAAAATGCCCGTCTGGAAACACAGGCAGGAATATTGGAGGGCTTGTAAATTTCCCACAGCCAGAGCCTGATGGCCACTTCCAATCTGTGCTGGCCTGGAGGAAGAATGATTAGAACATGCATGGATGAAGTGAGATCAAGTTTCAATGCTGACTATTATTTTTTTTAAACCCAAAGTCAAGGCCACGATCAATATAGATATATTGAATATATCAATATCTACACATGTGATTGGGAGGCATCCGTATGCCTCAGCGTTTTTCTGCTAATTAAACAGCAGCCTGTTGAGGGAAACGGAACGAATTCGACTCAACTTCAGTGCTGTGCTCTGCACAGACTTGCTGCGTCGCTAAGACCCAGCCTAATTACACATGCATGCTGATTAGGTGCTTTCAGACCATCTCCCTCTCGTATTTCCTTCACTTGGCTCAATCTCTCCATCTGGTCGGCCGGATAATAAATCACGAGGTAGTCTGTGACGTTACATGGCAGGATGCATTAATCTTATAATTAGAGAATGAAAAGGTGGCGCTAAATTTAGTGTGGCCTTTCAGGCTTTTCCCGGCCCCCCTATCTGGGCATGCTCAATTGCGCCCGTTTTCCCGCCCTCACGCGATGCCCGCTTCACAATCTTATTTTTTAGTTTATTTATTTATTTTTTGGTGCTTTTCCTTTAAGACGTTTTGTGGTGTTGAAGTTAATGTCAAAGAAAGGAGGGGGAGGGGAAAAAAAAGAGTAGTTTCTTAATTTCCAAACAGCTGCAGTGAGATTTTTCTTCGGCTGTCATTTTTCTTTCTTTTTTTTTTTTTTTTTTTTTTTTGAAGTTGGCACTGTAATTACGCTTTATAAAAGCAGAGTTCAGCAAAGCAATTCCTCTGATTAACTAATCAAATCTGCTGCCACAGGTGGCAAAGTCCCTGTGCCCGCGCTGTCCTATTTCTTCTTCTTTAGCATACCACAAAAGAAGCAACTATAAATTATAGCTCGTTCAATTTGGCTGACAAACTGAGACACAGAATCAATTATTGTGTAATCAAGGAGGTTAAGACAGTATTTAATTATGACTTTAACAATTTGAACACAACATGCTTTGTTCCCTGGTATACACATTGCAATTATTCTGTCAAAGTTGTGGACATGAACACCTCATATTTGACCTTCCACCTCCAAGAACTGATTTTCTCCAACTCTTCCCAAAATGCCTTTGCCGGATCATAGGTCTAGTCCAAGTAACATAGGGGATATCCTAAGTCCTTAAAATATGAGTGGATAACCTGGTCAGTTGTAGTGCCTGAATATTTTATGTTGTCATATATATATATATA
>CAEGAE010019230.1:0-27300 GCA_903067095.1 Girardinus metallicus | reverse complement strand
CTCCCAGGCCGAACTTGAAAACTGGACGTTATGCTGCTAACACTTAGCTTTCATCAACAACTCAGGCGGAAGTGAGAGAGTGAATAAAGTCCCGGCCGGAACACGGTGCTAAATAATAACACATAATATAACGAGGCTTCGAGGCAGATCAGTTTTCCTCGAGGAATTTTAATAATCGAGGTACTCGAATCACTTGAGGAATCGTTTCAGCCCTAATTTAAACAATTAAAAAGGTGCCACTGCCTCGCCTTCAGGTGTATGTCTGACTACATGAGTAAATGTCAGTACATGCAGGTAATCAGATCTCTGGATTGCACTCCATGTTTATGATTAAACTAAATCCAATCATGCATTACATTCAAGTAATATGCTGTCTACTTTCAAGCCGTGTTTGGAGGGTAAAAACAACAACTGTTCAAGTATTTAAGTTGCCCATCTGCTTGAAAAGTAGATAATTACAGCAAAGGATCTAGCTGTTAGGAGATTTAAATGCAAGTTAAGTTTTACCTGCAGAATGAGTAATCCCAGTCGGGAGAGATCTTTCTTTTTAAATTTAGAGTAGCTCATTCCCAATTTTCCAGTGTCTGGATCCAGCCTTTCATTGAAAAAGGAGCGGTTAGAAAAAAACAAAAGTCACCATGTACAAAACTACCCTTGAGTCCAGTGATTTCACCATGTTAAAATGTTTTTGGTTCAAAACATGGATCAAAAAATAATTTAAGCAAAAAGAAAGAAGCGGACAAAGCAATTTTAGTCCACACATGACAGACATAAGCAGACAACCAGATGTAAATAAATAAATACTTAGGTACTTCCTGGCCAGCAGTAAGTTGCTGGTAACTAATTTGGGTCCAAGCAATTTCTATGAATTTATTTAAATTGACAGAGATACCAATTTAACAACAGTGATATTCAATTATTGTAAAGATTTATTAGATAAAATCATAGTGGATCTTTACATTTTGTGCAATGTGCTCAGAATAATTTGAAGTAATTTGAAGTAGTCTGTCAAGTCTTGTCTTTAAGACAAAGGCAAAATTCAAGCAAATGCTTAACAACCAAAAGAGTATTTAACAACACCCCACTGCTGATGAATATGTATTAAAAGCCTTAAAATAAATTCAGCTTTGATTGCAGTAGCATGATTAATGCTGCACATTTTCTGTGTCTGGATAATTAGAATTTTGTTTATAATTATGGATGGTGTCATATATATGGGACAGGGACAAGTTGTCTTTTCTGACAAATTGGAAAAAATCAAATAGTTAAAATAACTAAACCTTTTAAAACATTTTCAGCATTTATTTTTTTCTTGAGTTAGGTCCACCTGATTTGTTAATGATTAATAAGTCTGTGTTATGTGCCAAGAAAAATTGCCAAAAAACGGTCAATAACAAGGACTAAAGAAAGTTAGAAGAAATTGTCTATTGAAGAAAATAAAATATAATTCACTTTCAAATTATGCAAACTAGCATACAATAACAAAACATTAAGGCGTCTCTAATAATGCCCAGAAGACAAAAACTATATTGAATTAATGATGAGTGATTTACCTGGGGAGCCTGTGTCTGGGACAGGGGATAATGTGGAAAAGCTGAGGTAACGAGTAGATGAAGTTGACCACTTGAGGAATGAAGAACAGCAGCATGGTCTTACTGAAGTGTCCCAGGATGCCAACAACCGCGAAGGTCATCCCGGCAAAGTAGCAGAAAGTGTCTCCCACAAACACAGACGAGGGATACCTGGTAAAACAGGTTTCGGTAAGCTAGGTGCCAGTTTGCATTGTCGAACACAGAAAATAGTGTTTTGGCAAACTGCTGGAGGGTTTTTCGTTTAACTCACCAGTTGTGGTAAAAAAGTGCTAATGTGGTGAAGAAGAAAGGAATCATGAAGTAGAGAGAGAAGACGTGGTCATCCCGGAAATCCCCTTTTTTTTTTGTAAAAGCACAACAGAGAAAAATAAATCATGCTGAGATACTTGCAGGTACAGATATTATGTCATAGAAGACTGTAGCATATGCAAAAACAAAAATCCTATAAAACAACTCAGCTATTTCTAAAGCATGTTTGTTTTCTAAAATGTGTTAAACATCAAATATATGAGACGAATAAAAAAGAAAAAGGATCTACAGTCACTCACCACTGAGTTCCAGCAGGTTAAAGACGATGATGGAACCAGATATAAACAGGGCTTGACCTGATTCGATGCCATTGATGCCTGCTAAGATGTTGATGGCATTTGTGCAGAACACTGCAAGCATCCCCATGTAGACGTAATAGAGGATACCTGCAGGACATGGAAAGACAATCGTTAGTTGTGTGTGTGGTAATGTGCTTTAGGAAAAAAAATGTTGAATTATTACAACTGTATAAAGCAGAAAACAAGTAATGATTGCAAAAGTAATTATACCTTATAAACTTTAGAACACTTTGACATGCTACAACCACAAACGTTGACATATTTTAATGAAATTTTATTGGATGGGTCTCAAAACGGCAAAAAAAAAAAAAAAAGAACTGTGTGACAAAATGAGATAGTGTTCAACAGATTCCAAGGCAGACTATATTTCAATATAGTCTTTATTTTTAGAATGAGTTATATAATCGATTCCAGAGAAATCTTGGGATTCTCTGGTTCAAGCCAACAATGTAGTAATCAACTTACCCAGATCTAAATGCATCCCAAGCAGTGCTCTGAAGGGCTTGGGCACCACTATGACAGTATTGCCAAAGTTTGTGAAGTAGACCATGAGCAGCGGCAGAGAAGCCATGGTAGGAAGAAGGAGCTTGTGCCTCCAACGCAGGTTCAGCACGTCATCAGCAAAGCCCAAAAAGATCATGCAGCAGATGGCGAGAAGGGCACCAATCAGCTGCACAAACTGCTCAACCAAACACATGGAGAGAAACAAAACCAATTAGCAGCTGAGATAAATAAATATTGGTGACCAAGTCTCTATAACACCCATTTGAAGCTGGTTTTCTACCAATTAGTTGATTGGGAGTGGTGCCAGTTTTTGGTGGCAAAAACACGTTTTTCTGTCCTACCGTCAAAACACAAATTTGGCTGGAACTTCAGCTAGAACTGTTTCTCCAGGTAGGTTTGGTGCAACACAAAAAAGGATTTGATTTCCATGGTCATTTTAGAACTAACTCCTGTAGAAAACTTGTACTATGAAATGAAAATAAGATCATTGTCACTTCAAGCTTGTGTAATACAATAAAAAAAGAAAAAGGGCTATTCTACAAGCAAAAGTTTGTATTACAACGGTTTAGCAGGAATACCAAATACTGGACCAATCCTTGCCGAATAAATATATTCAAATTAAAAGGCTTTCCAAAAATGCTTAATGTGAGTATTCTACTGCAATTAAAGATTAATTTATTTCATAGTAGGGCTGGACAATATGGCTGAAAAAATAATCACAATACAGGAGTTTCATATCAGTCAATATCAATGACTATTGAAAGCAATAATTATTGATTAGGTTTTTGTTTTAAATATTTGAAATACTACCAAACTGGTGGCATGAACTCCTGTTTGATCCGCAGTTTTCCATCCATGCCATTGTTTACTCTAAAGCAGTCGTGACGCAAAGTGGCAAAACCTGAAACTGCTGCTGCGCAAGTTACCCAACTGGTTGTTGCTAGGGAACCAAAGTTGGAGGGAGGGATGTGGGGGGGGGGGACTTGAAACTGCTCGTTATCCAGTAGATTGTTGCTAGGTAACCTGCTAGTAGATACCACCAACTTTCCTCCGCCTACATCTCCTAGAATGCTGTGAGGTTCTGGATCGGAGTTCAGTGAACATTCTATATATAGAATATTGTGTATCAGATTTATCATATATATTGTTACTGCTTTAATGTTCATTCTTATTTCGAAGTTATTTGTTGGTTTTATTATTAAGAGTGCTCAGAAAAGTTGCCCACGTCTCTATGGGCTTCTCGGGCACATGCTTACCAACCTCATCATGTGGGAAGCCCGTGCACTGATCGCCCACAAAGCAGCTGAGGAAAGGCACTGGGATGAAGCAGAAGAGGATGATGAGGAAAACTGTACCACTGATTACTCCTTGGGACTCTGGGCTGCAAAGGCAAGAAGAGAAAGTGAGGCCAGGAGGTAACGCCACAGTGAATTGAGACTCAGCGTAGACATTTCAGACTCACACTTTGTCTTTGTTTGTCTTGTTTAGGTCCATCCCGTAGAGTCTGGCTGAGATGAAATGATCTTTGAAGGCAGGGATGAGTTTGAGGGTGGCCATGCAGCCCAGAGCTGACATGAAACAGCTGATGACCAGCGGCAGGACGGGAACAGGTGACATGCTTTCAGCCGTTCTTATCAATCTCACACATCAAATCACGTCTCTACAGCAGCAAATCTCACGGTGAATCCTTCTACACGACTGATGAGGAATCACCGGATGTTTTCACTGAAGTATCATCACGTTACGCTGTCATTTTAAACCAAAAAGCCACTTAGAGATTATGTCGCCAAGATAAAAAAAAGAAAAACTCCATAAGTTACATTTGAAGCTCATATCATCTTTGATAAGGAGGCGTTGAAATAGCAAGCTGGAAACTGCCTCTCTAAACTCCACGTCTGTTAACTGCTCAACCTTTAAGTTTCGAACGTCACCAGACACTACTTCCGTTTAAACTTGTCAAAATAAAACAATTGAGTCTGGTTTTAGCGGTTTAGTTGGGATCACAAAGAAACTATAGTTAATTAATTTATGTTGTTTTTATTAAACGCCTTAGCTGAATATATTTACTTTTTTTGGACATGTTTTTTCTTTTGTTTTTGACACATTCTTGTTTCTCTCAAGCGAACATATTTTATTTTTATTTTTAGACAACTTCCTAAAAATGATAACATTGAGTTGTCTTGACTGACACGGAAGTGTCATTATCTTCTTCGCGTGATTCGTCAGAGAGAATAATAAAACGATGCCACCTCTTGGCAAAAAGTAGAAATAAAATTATGTTTACATTTCGTCAAATAAATAGAAATGATTATTTTTTTTCCCATAATAATAATAATAATAATAATAATAGTAGTAGTAATAATAATAATAATAATAATAATAATAATAATAACAAAAAATGGGCCTTTATTTTAGGAAAGTGGGGATTAGTACGCTAATTACCATGGAATTCACCTGAAATTTTCAGAAATAAATTAATTAATAAACAAATGTAAAAGCAAATAAATAATACCTAACAAGAAAAATAAACAAAAGTCACAGTAATTTGCTAATGCGATAAAATACAGAAAAACTTTTTTTTTATGCAGATACACAGGGATTAACATAAGTAATCCCAGGTTAGATATTATGATAGAAACCCTAAAGATAAAACATGTGGAAGACACTTTTTAGGCTAATAATAAATTCTTCCATTGTTTACAACTTTTTATAGTTGTAAATAACTATAAAGAGTTACTATATTATATTATATTATATTGTTGGTTTGTTTGTTTCTAAGTGCCTGCTTTTATTTTGAAGTTCTTCTCTTCCGTAGCTTGTTTTGGTTCATCCTTTCCTCCTCCACGGCGCCCCCTGGCGGTCACTGCTCTTCTCTGTCAGGTCGTCGTAATAAGCTGGTATCAGCGGCAGGGCTGTACATTCAGCGCAGGTTTTAAAAGGCTCCCAGGCTGTTATGTCCTGACAGAGAGCAGTAGGTTTGCTTTGGGATCCGTAGAGGACAGCGGGAAGACCGCGGCGGACAGATCCCTGAAGGGACGAAGATGGGATTCATCTTAGCCGCTGGATTTCGCTCCGTGTCGCCGTGAAGAAAGCTTCATTCGCTTTCGCTTACCTGGAGGCTGCAGCTCGGAGCCTTTAAATTAAACTTCAGGTTGGTGCGAAGCTGCTGTCGATTGATTGTCTTTCCTCCATTGATCTGCGCGGCGTAGACCTCTTGTTTAGTCTGCAGGAGTCGCTTTTTTATTTGCAGTGGAAGATATACGCAGTTTTCATTACATCGGCTTCTGCAGTGCCTCGGAAACATGCTGGGTGACCCAAAAATAACCACATCAAAGTTGGGGAGGGTACAGGGGGGTTGCACGTAGAATCCCTCTGTTATAACCTGTAAATACACAAATTATAACGTTGCGTCTGTGTGTTTTCATCTCCAGGCTAAAAGTGAGTCAACCTGCTCTCAGTTCTGATCTTTCCACCTGGACCAGAGGATATGAGAGGCTGCAGGAGACGCTGATGGAGCTCCAGGAGTTCAGCTGGCTCTGTCTGGTGGCTCTCTTCCTCGCCTCCTTGCTCATAGTGCTGGGATGGCTGCTCCAGTACTCGCTGACTGTACTGCGGCTCTGGAAATCCAGGAAGGCAGCCAAGCAAGGCGGCCGAGAGACAGCCTGGTTGCGGCGGCAGCAGCATGTCTTCTCCACTCAGCCCCAACAGATGCAGGCTGGAGGCGTATGGGGCTTTCTGCTGATGAAGCTGCGCTCTGGCAAGGATGGAGCTGCTGCCTCTGAGGCCGGGGTCAAAGGCCTGATGACCTCTCTATTCTCCTTCAGGTCCTTCAGGGAGCATTGGCAAAGAACCTGGGTGAAGGCTCTGAACGAGCAAGCGTGTAGGCATGGGGTGAGTTGAGAGCCTAAGCAGGTAAAGGTGTTTTATACACTAATGTACCTGGGATTGCTTGATTAAATAGAGGTGTGAATAGTTAAGCGGGAGTTCATGAGCCTGTGGGAGGGAGGTGTGGGAGGTTTTTTGTTTGAGTGTTTCTAATCGGTGAGAGGATGGATGGGTAGAGGCTTGCGTAACCGCTCTCAATCAATGCACAAAAGAGTAAAGAGGCGAGACTAGTCAGCGTAGCCACAGCAACACCCACACATAGTAAAAATAGTGCGAGATGGATGTGTGCTATACAGAGAGAAAATCACATCTCACCTTTTTCCAGATGCTTGTGTCAAAACAAGCTGCATAAGTGAAAGATTCGTGGTGGTCAGTGTTTCGGACAGCTGCCAGACTGAAAACTGTTAGAGGCTTATCATGCGTTTCTAAAGGTCCTTTTCCTTAAATAGTTCCTTTGATCTGTGTGAATCAAAAGTCTGCGCTTCACAGTCAGGTGTTTCCACTGGGGACTTGCAGGGGCAAAGAAAGGCTCCCCCTTACTCTCCTGTCACTCGCCCCACTTATAAAAAAAAAAAGCTACAAAGCGAACTTGTGTGGGAGTTTAAAGGGGGTCAGATCAATCCGCTCTGTGAACCTGCAGCCCAAATACAGCGACTCCATCCTCACCGCTGCCAAATATAAGCATCGGCCCTGGATGAGCAGGTAAAAACCGGGTGACCTGTCAATCAGACATGATGAGTTTAGCACTCATGTCTAATTTAGGCAGGGATTGCCTTTTTCTTTCTTTCTTTTTTAGTATTAGCACCTTTGTTAGTTTTGATGGGATTCCAAAGTACACCTTTTCCTAAAGTATTCGTCCCTGTAAACTTATCCACGTTTTGTCACGTTACAACCTCAAACTTTATGACCAACACAAAATAGCACAAACTGTGAAGTGGAAAGAAAAAACTGTGTGAGATTCAAAATTATTTGCAAATAAAGAATCTAAGTCTGGTAGTCTGTAGGCTTTTTAGAGCCACCTTTCCTCAAAATTTGGTGACAAATATTTTGGCCATTTTTCTACCAGTACAGACACTGAAACTTCCAGCTTTTCTTCCTTTCAAAATAGCTGAAACTTAGTTATAAAATCTGCCCAGCTTACCTGAAGCCGCTGAAGAAAGGTCTCCCCACAGCATGATGCTGCTACCACCATGTTTCACCATGGGGATTGTATGTTATGTGCTGTTTGTTCTTTGCTGCGCTGTTAGTTCTTTGGTACACAGCTTTTTATTGACTGCTGTGTCTTCTCGCCACTCTTTCATTAATTCCAGATTTTTGATTGCGTGTTATTGTATTTACAGGTATCAAAGCAGAAGAGGTTGAATACAGATGAGCAGAATACTTTTCTGACCTTTATTTGTAAAAATTATGAAAACCATTTACTATTTTAGTTCCACTTCCCAATTGCTTTGTGCCATCACCAAAAATTGCAATAAAAATAATAGTTTGTGGTGGTAAGGTGACAAAAAGGGGAAAGGGTGAAAGGGTGTGAACCCTTTTACAGAATAATTTAGCATGATTTGTCTGAGTAAAATGATTTTTCCTAGAAAAAGTCTCATTTCCAGTCCACTGCATAAAGTGATAGTCGTTCCAGTGCCAGCTCAGTTATCTTTCAAGGCCCTAATTAGTTGATCCGTTTTGCCCTTCGAAGCTGTTGGTCACGAGTAACTCAGCCAGCCTCCACTGAACCGTGGCTGCACTTTGGACACTTTAATGACTGTTTTATCCTTCCAGATGCTAGCCGCACTTTACTGTACCTTCATTCATAAGGCGGCCATACAGTCATAAAATAAGCCACCACGCGGCCAACATGTGTTCACTGATAGCACAATCTCCCTTTAGCAAGGCAGTAAAAGGGATTGTGCTCAGATTGAGCTGTTTTCACCTTTAGCCTTTAGAAATGGTTGAAAAGAGGGAGACTTTTTTTTTTTTTTTTTTTGATTTGGCAGACGTGGTGCGATAGAGACAAGCTGCCTGGGTCTTGTTTGTCTTTGTGAGAGCCAAAGTGTGCTGAGCTCAGTCATAGCAATAAAATATCTGAGCAATCTGTCTCTGAATGTGTCTGGGTTGTATGCAAATCAGCGGATTGTTGCCGAACCCTTAAGCGCCACAAATTTCACCCATACTTTAGAGAGTAGATTAGAGGATGTACACTTGGACCCTTTCTAGCTGAGATAATCTTTGCTTCCAGGTGTAAAGGTCACATGTCGTACAGTTAATACCAGATACATATATTGCAAAGCTATTTTTTATGACTGTTGGGCAATAAATCAGACTGAACATTTATAGTTTTAGATCAGTAGGATTACTTAAAGTATTTCTAGTTCTTTTGCTGGAACTTAGGCCCCTTCCTCCTGACAGAATTGTGTAACATCTGTGTAGGCCGTCTTTCTCCCGCACACCGTTTTAGCTGTTCTTGCAACTTGTCTTTGAGACTGAGATCAAGGCTTTGTGATGACTACTCCAAATCATTAACTTCTTTGTTGCTCTTAAGCTACTTTGTAACCAACTTAGCGGTATAATTAGGCTCAATGTCCATTTGGAAGTCCCATTTTTGGTGATTTTTAACTTCTTGGTTGATGTTGTGACGTCCTGCTTTGGTAGATCCACATAAAGTTCTTTCCTTTTAATGCTTTCCATGTTGCGAAGCGCACCAGTTCCTCACCTGACATGATGCTGCCACCACTGGATTGCTGTTCTTAAGCTTTCAAGCATCCTGCTTTTCAGACCGCAGGACAAGAATCCAAAAATACTTGTCCCCTACTGTTGACTATTTTGGTTGCTTTTAAAGTGATGACTTCTTTCTTGCTGACTGGCCTTTTAGCCCAGAGAATATAGCATCCGATTCATTGTGGATAATGTCACTCTCACTTCTAGTCAACATTTTTACAAGGTCATTTGCTCTTGCTATGGTGCACTGATTCATAACAGAGTGTTGAACTATGTGTTTCTCTTCTTTCCAACAATTGCTTGAACAGATGAAAATTATTTTAACCTCCAGGGAGTTGGTTATCATTTTCTATCAAGTTGCTGCAGCCGTTGGACTTCATCTCAGTCGTGATGCTCTCGTTTTTGACTTAGTCACCAGAAACTGTACAGGAAAAACCTGCTTTAGGATTTTGTCTGGTTGCAAGAAGCAGCCTTATCGCATTCTTTGCCTCTCATAAACATCCGCCACTTGCCTGACAGGTTCCTGCAGATGAGGTGAAAGCAGACACGAGAGCGGCGATCTGCACCAGGGTCCCGCAAGAGTCACATTCTGCTCTGACTCGCGCTTAACGACTCTGTTTCTGCGTGAGACAAAACGTCAACCACCCTGCAGGAACAAAGTTCAGTTTGTCACAGATCAGTGTCTAAATCTTTTACAGCACATACGATTGATGTTGTCAGGAGGAAAATAAAAATAAACATACTAAAAATTATGTTTTAATAGAATTTGAATCTATAATAGAAAAAAATCCCTAAAACATTACAGATGTATAAGTGCTGCAAATTGCTGTACTCACTGGGACATTAAACTGGTTTAACACCAGAGATTTACTGATGTCAACTCCTGTGCTATTTTTTAGAAATTCCTCTTCGCCTTTTGGCTTTTCTCTCATCATATAGTGAAAATACAATTGTCTAAGAAATCTAATCAGATGTGTGAGCAGGGTGTGGTGTAAATAACAAAGCTGAGTGTTTGTCTTTCTTAAAATGAAAGTCAGGAAAGTTCAGAGGGTAAAATAATTAAACAGAGGGCACCTTTGTCAGTTTTTATTTTAAACGCACAACTCAAAGAGTGTCTCTTGATTTTGGAAACAAAATCAGAAGCACAATTTTTTTTTGCTATTCTGAAAACACAGACACTGTTACTCATAGAGCTGGAAAAAGTGCAATGCATGAACTTCACTAGAAGAACAAATAAAGAAACATTCATTATGTTAATCACTCTGTTTTTGTAGTTTATTACAATTTAATTTGAGACCAGGCTTTCGATCCAGAGAGGGGGAGCCCAGCCAGCACACCAAGGTGGGCCCCACTTGGGAAAAAAAAGGGCAGACCATATGGTACCCAAGTGGTTTGCCCATGTAGGGTCACTGGGCCCTACATGGGCAAACCCATGAAGGGCCACCGCCATGTAGGGCCAATTTAGGCAGTGACCCTACATGGGCAAACCCATCTGGGTCCCATGTGGTCTGCCCTCTTTTTTCTCATATGGGGCCCACCTTGGTGTGCTGGCTGGGAGAGTGGCTTCCCCAGGTGGAGGAGTTCAAGTATCTCAGTGTCGTGTTCACAAAAGTTTTATGCATGTTTTGTTTGCAACAACTCTTTATGGAGCCTCCACTCTTCTCCTGTGCCGGTTTCATTTATGAAAGGTCAGGTGTGTAGGGGTGGGTGTGCGCGTGCGTTTGTTTAAAACATCGCAGACAGTATGTGATTTATGAACAGTGTAAGGCAACTCGGAAAGGAGGTCGTCTTTATCAATTTATGTTAAAACTGTTTTCGAGAAAGGCTGTTGTTAGAAGAAAATCGATGATGGTGATGCCATTACTGACTGCATGTTTATGTACACTTTTTCCAATTAATCTTAATTTTTTCTATTCAGCCATATTAATCCATTGGACTTATGAAAAATTAATGAACGCAACAATACACGGCTGGCAGCAACAGCATTTTTCGAGCAGTAGGAAACAAAATACAGTATTATTACTTTTTAATGTTTGTGTAATGATGCTCGGAAATTGTTATACATTTACTTAAGCTTATAGTACCTGTCCCTGGAGTAGATGAGAAGAGGCAGACAGTAAATCTGATGGACAGGATAGAGAAAAAAAAAAGTTATTTATTGTTTATAAGTTTTTACCACAAGACAGACATGTCAGAAACTGTGTAACGTGACTAGGCACGTTACACAGACAAACTAACCTGACAGAGCAACACTGATTTCTGACAAAACAAAACTATTTATGATTCATAGATATCAACAACACAATATGCTTCAACACGTCATCTCATCTGAGCCTGTTAAAAAGAGGACAAAGACATTATTATCTACAATATAGGAAAATGGAGAATAAATTATTGCTTTTGACCCAGTGAGACAAATGTCAGATATATTTTAATTGCATTGATCTTAAGGTCAAAATAACTTATTTTAGTTCTCAGACTGCACATAAAACGCAAGCTGCTGTACTTCCCTGAGGGAGTCTAGCTGCTCGTTGTAGAAAAAGATGGGCCTCCTGATTATTTATACAGAAATGAAGTCTTTTTTCTTTTGCAAATAGACTGAATAACTTGCTAAAAGATCAAGCTTGTTTTGGGTTTATTCATTAATATTTTCCTGACGTCAACAAGGAATCCTCATTCTGTCCCTGTAATGTTGACTCAGAATTGTGCTTCTCGTAGCAAAACTTTCCTCAGGGAAGACCTGACCTTGACACCCAGAGGCCACAACAATGAGATGAGAGTAATAAAGGCTGCAGAGGGCCTGAGACTCACTTTCAACAGAGCTTCCTGTGTGTCCTATCAATGCTGCAAGGAAGGGCTTCAGACAAGCTTGCCGTTGTTTTTCTCTAGTCTTTGGCACCTCTTTTTGAATGATAGTTTTATCGCAGCATGTGTTGTTGGTGCTTTCAGTCCTTATGGTCATAAACTCAGGGCTGGATGTTATTTGACCAGGGAGGGAAGTGGTGGTCCCTTGTGTAGAAGAAAATACATTTACGTCACCCTGGCCTGGCAGATGAGCAGATGGTCGAGCGCATGGTAGACTGTGGACAAACTGGGCGTTTGTCCACATTACCTTACCAAACGCCGTTGTAAAGTGACTACCTGTCAGTGCAGTTGCATTAAACACACTCCTTTGGTATTCCTAAAGTCACAAGATTTTGATTCTTTGTCTCCAGATTTATCACCTAGCACGAGTAAAGATTAGAGAACAGATTCCCAAAGCTTTAGTTGAAGAAAGAAAGGATCGATCTGTGGATATTCTGTAATTTTCTACACAGTCTGTGAGGGTACCTATACTTTAAAAACAATTAATTGCAAGACCCACTACTTCTACCTTCTCTAAAGTATTCCAGTGGCCATGTAAGTCAATTTCTTCATTTCTTTGAGAATAAGGAAGTGGCAAGATTTAAAAATTTTTCCACACCCTGTTAAAATGCTATGTTTTTGTAGTGTTAAGATAAATAACCGAATAATGCATTGTACAATCCCAACTCCACTGAAGTTGTGACATGCGTAAAGCATAAATGAAACCAGAATCCAATGACTTGCAAATCCTTTTCAACTCCTATTAACCTGACATTGTAATAGGAGTGGTTATACTTTTGAGAGCCACTGTACAAATCTGCCAAGTATAATTTTACTGAGGTAACATCACTCCTGTCCTCCTGTTATCCTCCTACACCTTCAAGACATCAGAATGTCTGGTTTTTGACTCAGTTCTTTATGCTAAAGTATTTCCTGTGCAAGCTGTTGTTATATTCATCACTTTGGAGATGTGATTTGACTGGGTTACTCTGCACAGAAGGCTTGACAGACTGGCCACCCTCGATACGCAGAATATAAAGCAGCAACATTTATGGCTGACACAAGATGTGGAGCAGTCATCACGGGGTGATGGAGAAGCACATAACGGGGTGCATCTGCTTGAAAGAAAGCCCCCCCCCCGTTCTCTCACAATCTGCAATTATAAAGAGCCTTGTGATTAGCTTCGTGATGCAGTTAATTTCAATGGCTGCCCGTTGCTGGAAGATTAATGCCCTGTGATTATGCTCAAGCACTGTAGATTCCTTCCTAACGACAGGGGACATTAGGCACTCAGAGCTCATTTAATATGAAAGTGCAGGAAACAACCCGTTTTATCCTTCAGTCACAGCTGTGGGCAAAATTAATCTTCAGCAGCCGGATTTACTTTAATAGCCAACTTTTATTAAAATTGTCAGGTCCCTGAGGTTGATTGAACAAAACTGGTTTGACTACAAAAAGACAATACATGGTCTTAATTTGACTTGAACCTTTTGCGTGACACATTAAAGCACCGTTGTAATCGTGATAGCAACATGTGCTAAAGGACAGTTTGGAAGTAATGCTTTCAAAGCTTATGTTACTCAAGTATCATACATTCACATTCTGTAAATCATGTTTGTACTATGATTTAGTGACTGTATCGATAAACCCTCATTCAGTGCTGATGGACATTGTGAAGATAGAAACAAAAGAGAACAATGATAAAAATGTGGGCAGATAACAGCTGATTGTCATCGTGGTTTAAAAAAAAATCATAATTGCGTCATTTGATAATTTTGTCTGTCTTAATATTATGTTTATTCAATTTCTTGTCATTTACAATCCATTACAGTTCAATTTACCAATTGTTACAAGAAGTTGCATTGAAGGGTAATGACTTAATTTGAAGAATGAATTACTCAAAGTATAGGTCATACAACCATGCCGCGGCAGCCACTTGGAGCATTTGACTGACATGTTTGCAGGTTATAGGACCCAGGGCAGAGACTGACTGTGGAAAGAGCAGTTTAAATAATAAATATCTTAAGAACTTATAAGAGGAATCATATAGAGCAGGACATGGATGGGATGGGAAATGACAAAGGAACTAGATAAGCTAGTCAGCTGAGGTGGAACGGCTATTGGCAGAATGAAAGAGGGTCAGAGACTAGTTACGAGAAAAGGAGCTGAAATAAGACTCAAAAAAAGCTACAAACCAAAAGGGAGGAAATCAAAGATACTACTATAAACAAAGGAATTTAATAATGGGGAAAAATCAAAATGGCAAAAATAAACAACTGATAGTAGCAAGTCCTCTTCTAACAATAATATACCCAGAAGTAATTATAAAGGAACACAAAACAAAACCGAAACACAACATCAGCATACCTAACTTGAATGAGTCTTCATCGGTACAGACAGAGCGTCGGCATTGCATAGCATGTGATTAAATCATGTGACAGTTGGTTCATTGACATTATGGTGTCACAGTAGTTTTGTATTAGCAGTAGCACAGATGTGTGCTGTATAAACTGTCTCTAGGCTGTCGGGGTCATGCCACATCATATTTTTACATATCCAAATAATCTGTGGCAGACTGCCCTAGCTAAAGATCCTACTAGGTATTTCACAGGATCACATGAAAATAAAAAGCATGCTGGTACATTCACTGTATCTTTCTACAACATAGAAGTGCAAGGTAAATACATATTTGTGCAACGAGAATATTAATTGCCACCGAGTCATTACTTGTCTGTGTAGTCAAGGCTCATTAAAACATGACTGGACAGTAGATTAAATGAATCCCTGAGTATTTTAATATCAGTCAGTCTAACCTGTGGAGTTTGTATGCTCATGTTTATAATGCACAGAAAGACAGACATGATAACTTCTCACATTTTGTTGCTGTAGATTTAGACAGAGTAACTCTTTGCCCTGTAGTTTTCCAATTATATTTTGGACTATAATTTAAAAACAAATGGTATCCTGGACCTGTCAATGAATAAAAGTTTCAAGAAATTTGATGTATGTAATCTGGAGAATCCAGAACCCAATACTAAAACTTCCGTACAGCCATCAGAGTGAGGCTTATCAACATTTATGTTTGAAGAAGTAAGTGTACAAAAATATCAAACACTCAAAGTCAAAACTCAATCATCAGAATGAGACAAGCTTATCAATATTCATGCTAGAGGAAGTTGGTGTGCAAAAATATTTAAAACTAAAAGTCAGCTCAGTCACTACATGTAGATTAAAGCCGTTTAACTAAAGTTCTTGTTTTCCAAGGTGAACATTTTTTGTTTCAATATGTTGCAGTTTGCATTACAACTACAGCACATCATGGAAGCCATGCTCCTTAAATATGTCTTTTTCTTTTAGTGTGTCTTTGTGCAAATGTTCAGATTAGTGTCAATGAACCAGTGGTGTTGTTTTTTTGTTCATCATGTGTGGTTATAAACCTTATCAATTTAAACAGAATGCCCCAGTAGGAGCGCCACATGTGTCTGCACTCCTATGCAAACAGTTTTTACTTGTTATAGTCTTGGCCTCGGATTTGCAAAGTAAACAGAAAATACACAAAAGGAATCATCCAAAAGGGTCATCAGAAGCCAGAGGGCCGGGGTATTTCTGGCTGACCCACATGCTTTGCAGAACCAGCTGGACCCAGAGGGAGTGATGCTGACAAACCTGAAATGACACCATGGCTGTCCTTAGGAGGCTATCTGCACACTTGTCCTTCTCATGGACAAGCAAAAATTCAATTCTGTGATTAAACAGAAATGTTTTGCATAGTACTTCTCACAAAACACAAAAATTGTAAATATTATAGTAGGTATTATACGTTCTATAATTCACATTCTAAAAAATAAAGGTTTCTCTTATTGTTACTCCAAAATACAGCTCTGTAAAAAACGAATAGCCCATTGCACCGAACCCCATTGAAAGCCTTAAACATTAATATTGTTGTTTCTAAATGAATATGAACTTTGCATCTTTGCATTATTTGAGGTCTGAAAGCACTGCATCTTTTTTGTTATTTTGACCATTTCTCATTTTCTGCAAATAAATACAAAATTTTTGCTTTGACTTTCAGAGGCATGTTGTCAGTAGTTCATAGAGTAAAAGAACAATGTTCATTTTACTCAAACATATACCTATAAAGAGTAAAATCAGAAAAACTGGTCATTTTAAGTGGTCTCCTAATTTTTTCCTGAGCTGTATATGCTAACATCCTAAGAAATTACTCATGATTAAGATGCATAAATTATAAATATTTTCAATACAGAAATTCTTAATAGAAATGTTCAAGATTCCATTCTTCAGTCTTTCAATGCGAGTGTTTCTGACTTTTATTCCGTTGTTAGAATAAAATTAGAAAATTAGTTTCAAATTCGAAATCATCTTCAAAAACAGACTGATAGAAGTTGTTCCAAAGCGGCACAGTCTGCTACGTTGCTGCTGTGTTGCTTCTTGTCAATAGTTGCACTGTTGCGTTTCCAGTTGTAGGGGAAACATTTCACTACAACATCCTCTGGACTTGTGTAGTCAGAGTCCCCCAGCTAACCTTGAGTTCAGTTTTTATCAGGCCTACTGAAAGTTTATTTGTCATTGAACCAGTGGTACACATAGCACTCTGGCACATCTATTAATAAACATGACTCGAATGCATAAAATGGAGACAAACACAGTGTTTTCCACTTCTATTGCTAAGAGTTAGCATTGCAACAATTAGCAAATCCCACTGGAATCACACCTAATGAATATTATTATCATTGGCAATAAGTGAACAACTAAGTTTTTCGAATATTTTTTAGAGTTGCATGGATTCAGAATTTTCTCATCAATAATGTTCAAAAATACTTTATTGATCCAAAAGAGAAATGGTATCTGTGTCCATATCCTAGTTTTGGTTAGAAGTAACATATGTATGAATACTTCCTGACTCCTTTTTACAGATTGTGGATGGTTGTATTTCTGAATGAGCCTTGTAAAGGACTGGAAACCTCTCCAGGGTAGACTTCCTGTTGGCCTAATGAGAACAGATATAAAAAGAAGTGGGTATGTAGACAGTAGACAGATACATTGATGGGTTAATGAAGCTGGAGGAGTAAAAAGTTCAGCCCAGATAATTAGCAGACAATGAGATGAGCTCTGATAGAACACAGAAAATACAATTCTGGAGACCCAACGTTCCCTCAGGCTGTATTGTAATGTGACCCATGTTGGCAGTGTGGCTATAGTGTTTCCTGAAGACATTTACGAGAATAGAAACTTGTCCCTGTTTTTTATCAATTGGTTATTGTGTCTGACGCTCCAAAGAACCACAAATCTGTGCTGGTAACGCTGATTCTGATTTGTGTTGTATTTCTGTTGTGTTTGTTTTTCCGATGATTCAATGGTTCAGGCTCTGTGAAGCTTCCCAGACTCCCTCACTCTCGCCTTTTTGTCTTTTCCTGCATCTTTGCCGACGATACTTTCTCTTATTATTCTCTTTTGTTCCAATCATATTTTTACGATTCACCAATCTCTTATTCAACAGCAGCCACATAAACCTGACAATCTGTAGTCCATCACATATTTTCTGCAGTTTTGGATGTACAAAATGATTGGACATCTGTGCAGGTTTTCTAGCCAGCCAACTGAAGTAAACACAGCCAGTTGTACAGAACAGTCATGTGACTGCAGTGCTAGTCTACTTGAACCTATGTAAGCTTGCAGTGTTGCATTTGGCCTCCTGCCTGTCCGCCTGCATCACTGACACACACAGACACACACACACATCGTAAACTTCATTATATCCCCCTCAGCTCTTCTGCCCCGCCTCTACTGTGGTGTTTGACATAGATTGGACTCGGACCCAGCGGAACATATGCTCTGACAATAGGAGAGTTGTTTTACCACACTTGCATCATCTGTGCCAGTTAAAACCGTCCAACTGAACCAATGTTTTGGTTCATATGCACAGAACCGGACCACTGGTGTTTCCATGATTTCCTTGGACTTCTTCTCAGTAATGAGACACCAGTTTGTGTTGTACGGGTTATCCTCCGAGCCAGACTCTCAGGCAGGAAATGTAGCATTGCTGTTTGCATGACTAAGCACTGACTGATGCAGTTTTTATAATGGACGTTGCCGGAACAACTGACTCGCAGGATTGGCTGAGCAGCTCCAATCAGTAGACGTTTATTAGGGGCCAGTCTGTATAGATTTCTATCAATTTCTGCTTACTACCAGAAAAATATGTTTTATTCATAGTTTTTTTTTTTTTGCAAGTATGCATAGATCCAGATTATCATTAGTCCACTTATCCAGAAAGCTACCTTTGCTTTTATTCAGCTAAGCACAGGTATTCAAATGCAGAACACAAGTTTCTCAATTATCTTAAAGATGATTATCTTAGTAGCATTTTGCAAAGGCACACTTTTGAAAACATTTAACTTTGGAAAGCACTAAAAATGACTTTTTCTCTCTCTTAGATCAGGAAGAAGTATTGAATGCACGGTTTCTGCTTTAGACACCACAACTGGAATCAAATATGCTTTAAATTCAAATGTCTGACCTGATGAACAAGAAATACGAGAAGTGTATCTTACTATTAGTGAAAGGCAAAATACAGCAGAATCTTTCCTGCCATATGCCATGTGTGTGTCCTATTTTTCCTATTGTATACTTATTACAATTTTCTCCTTCTCTTCCTCCACCAGAGTTCCCTCCAGATAACTTTTGACAGCAGTCTCCAGCTAACCGCTGGCTCTGCAATAGATAGTGTGACCTGCACTGACCAGTCAGCGAACAAAATGGTAAGAAATATATTTAGTCTTAATACTGCCTTCTTCTTTTCCGTATTAGTAACAAAAACTGGAATGTATTTTATTTACATTTTATTTGATAGGCCAACAAAAGTAGTGGGTACACCTCTACCACATAAAATCCCAGTTAAACACATTAAAGTTTAACTGGGTAATTCATCAGACCTCCAGATAGTAAAGACCAACTCATTTCTTAAACGTTTTACAGGACAAATATGTCTTTTTGTTATCACCATACGTTTTGACAGTAATAAATCTGCGAGTAATCTGTGTGATAACGAGTTATATTTGCTCCAGGCGGAGTTTCTCTTTCTGACAGTGAAGCCTGTCTTATCTCCTCTGTCCCATCTTGTCGGACGCCACGTTTTGCAGACAAACCCAAGACAGGTTTCTGTGACGCATCTTGTCTTCCTTCTGTAGGTGTTACACTGTAAATGCTGGGTAGACACGCTGACGTTTCCTGTGACTGTGACCCAGCAGTCACCCGCTGCTGTTTCCATGGATACGTATCAGATCACCACTGCACCTATGATGGCTAAGGTATGAAAGCACAAGGCCAGAGCCATTTAAGCTAAAAAAAATGGCAGAAAATTATTAAAATGTTTTAGTCAAAATTGCTACTACAGACACATGGGTTGAAGTGCACAGACTTTATTATTATTATTCTTTGTTGTTGAAATGCATCCCTCTTCATCTTGCTTTTTGTCCCTCCATCGGATGGGTTACCTGACTGTCCGTCTCCGACAGGTGGACGTGTCCCTGGAGGAACTGGAGGACGAGGGCTTGCTGATATCTTGGACTTTTTCCAAGCAGCCGTCATTTTCTCTCACTGTGTCCCCGTGTAAACTGCAGAGACAGGTAAGAACATTCGATAACCGACACCATGCTCATCTGATATACCTGCAGCCAGTGAAGGCCTCATTTCTAACACAGCTCTGTCTCTTTCAACCAAAAGCGTGGATGCATTCAAATTAAAAAATCAAGCGTATGCCATGCAAATATTTTTCTTGTTTTTTCTGCTCCCAGATTCTTTTAATAAATCTGAAGCAACCTATTAGGAATTTGCATGTGAGTCACATTTTAGCCCATTTAACTCATCGTGAGTCACGGAGGAAATGTCACTCTTAATGTTGCAGCATGAGCATACATGCCCCCGTTCACTCGTGGCAACCAAATATGTATTGTCAGTAATTAATTTCACAAATGACGACTGTCGGAATTAGAAAACAGGGATCTAGGACAAACCGCGAATGGAGAAGAATTTAGAATATGATTTGAAATAGTAGGAAATGAACATTACAGCAGGGATTTTAACTGGTTCTGTTTAACTCCATGTTGCTCAGCATCATTAGAGGAGGACTAGATGTTGCTGTTTCTACTTTCTCAGGCCTCGGAGGCTGCAGCAGACCTGGACATGATCAAAGGAATGGTTGAAGACACGCTGTTCAGCGCCCAACCGGCCATGGTCCTCAATCTCAAGGCCTCCATGTCTCCTACTGTGGTGAGAAAAGCGCTCTGCTTATCACTCAGAGGACAAATTAATTATCATCTATTTTTTGATGCGAATGAATGTCAGGGGCTGAATTCTGCTGATAGATTATGGGTTTAAGTAGATTAAAACTCCGTTCTGCACTGTTATCCCTGCACACTCCCAGTCCCCAATGGACCATCTCTCAGTGGGAGCCAGCTCCACATCCCATGGGCTCCTAGTGAGGCGGCTCCTTCTCCAGCAGCTCAGGGTGACCTTAAGTAAAGGTCAGATATTCTCTCCTTGTATCAAATCGTTTCCTCTTAGCTTTTTTTTTTTTGTTTTATTCTGCTGAGAGTCGAGCTCTCACTTCCTTGCTGTGTTGTCTGAACACACAGGCCTGTGCTCCAGATCAGGAGAGCTGTGCTGCGTCCTGAGTCTGGACCAGCCGTCGGCAGAGAGGAGGACCTGCTTCCTGCCTGTGCCGAGAAACCCCGACGCTGCCCTGGAGTGGAGCGAAGAAATGACTCTGTAAGCCTCCACATGTTCTTCATGGTTCTGCAAGATAAACTTTTTATTTTATGTAAAACATAAGTAAAGGTTTATCAGCATAAGAGTCACAAGCCAACAGCAAATTAAATCAGTGTAAAAGACTCTCACACAGCAAAGTATTTGACAGTGGTTCACATTTTGACTCTTCCACATATGTTCTCCTTCGGTTTCTGAGAAGTTCTTTTTTTGTGCTTTTAAGGGAGCTTGGCCCGGAAACCAAAGAGCTCAGGTTCAGGCTTTTGGAGCGGAGCGGCACAAGAGAGCGTAAGGAAAAGCTCAATAGCAATTTGTTGCTGGCAGCAGTCCACAAACCTGATCAGCAACATCGTTTAGACTGTTCAAGCAAAATCATCCGTGTCTGAAACTGCACAACTGGCAGACTCGCTGCAATAGATTATTTCTAGAAAATGCTCACTATCTACTACCTTGTAAAAGTATTTGTGTACTTTTTCAGCGTCTTTGCCATGTTACAACTAAAAGTCCCAGTGTATTTTACTGGGAAATATTTGATACACCAACACAATATAGCACGACATAAATTGTTTTAACTATTTTTACAAATTAAAATTGGAAAGGGTTTTGTATTCAACCTCCTTTACTCTGCTACTCCAGAATAAAATGTTGTGCTTTTGTAAGTTAATTACTCAGCTCTGTTGTGTGTAATTTAAATCCAGCTGTTCTGTGAAGGCCTCAGAGGTTTCTTAGAGAAAATTAATGAACAAGCAGCACAATAAAAACCAAGGAACACTGTAGACATGTTAGAACGTTCTCTGTTACGTTTCAAAATGTAACTTTTTTCCAATATGCAGAACACCACGTGTGACGGGAAACTATCACTACCCATTTACCGGAATACATTATCCACATTCTGAAACACGGTGGTGGAAGTGTCATCCTGTGGGATGCGTTTCATTAGCAGGAACCTGAAAGTTGATGTTTGGGAAAGCTCTCCATCTAAACTTAATGTGCATGAGTTGTTTTATAAAGAAGAATCGGGAAAATTTTAGAGTCCAAAACGATAAAAATGTGCAGCTTCAATTTAAAACAGAATAAAAAACATTTCCACTTTACAAGCATGTGACATTTGTATTGGTTTATTACAGAAAGTTCTAACAAATAGCTCTGGGATTTGAGGGTATAGAGAGACAAAACTTTGAAAAGTCTCTCAACTACAGTAAAGGATCACATTCTGTAGGTATTGTAAAAATTAAAAAAGAGTATCGGAAGTATTCATAGTGATATTTCCCTATGCTCAACCCTGACAGAATTTCTTCCTGGTCACGCCGCCATCGCCATGAACCTTCCGTCTAAAACCCCGACTGGGCAACATGTTCTGTGTCTCAGCTCTGGCCCTGGCTCAGCACCAGATGCTACCATCAGCACAGAGGTGAAAACAAGATGCCTTTACAATTTTTTTGAAACTTTTTTAAAGTTACTTTCATCCATTGGAAGCTTTTTTTTAATCTGTCACAAATTCGACTTAAACATTTTCCCATTAATGGAGTGTTAGATTCTTTTAAAGTTACCGTGTTCTTCTGATCATTGCAGTTTTATTTTTTCTGTTGAATGTTACATCTTTACCTAATGCTTGTATTTTTCTAGCTGCTGTACGTAGAAACCGTAGACCCTCGCAGTTCCCAGAACGCTTTCCCTATTCGCTCCTCGTTGACCCCTACGAAGAAGGTCGACGTGGATCGAACAGTCACGCCAGATGGCACCATAGTCACTACTGTCACCACCGTGCAGTCGCGAATGAAGCTTGATCGCAGCCCAGGTTTGTCTATAGAGCCAAGAATTTTATGGCGTCTAGCTGCCGTCGATTAGTAACTGTACAGTCATTTTGCCTTTCAGGTGATTCCCCGCTGCGCTCACCATCCAAAGTCGAGGTGAGCGAAAAGAAAGCAGCCGTGTTGGTGGATGAAAGAGGCAGCAGCAGCCCCAACCCAAGCAGTGAGTCCTACACTGAAAACCAGTCATTGTTTTGCAAAACAGATGCAAAGTAGGATAAGCTGCAAGCAGGGATGTAACACGAGAAAAGAGGAATGCATTTCTTTTACACTTTATGTCTGGATACTTCTCTTCAAAAACATCATGTAGCTCTTTCGCAGCACTAGCATCCCAATTGTCATGCTTAGACACAAACGTTGTTTCCGGTTAATTAGCGTAGCGCTGACGTAGATGTGTGTGTTTGTGTTGCTCAGAGAGCAGTCGCCTGTCTAATGGCCTGGATCCTGTTGCAGAGACGGCCATTCGGCAGCTGACAGAGTCTGCATCCAAATCAGCCCGGAAGACGCCAACAAAGAGGAGCACACTGATCATCTCTGGCGTGTCAAAGGTCAGAGAGCGGACACAGTGTCCTAAGGAATGCAACTAAACATCAGAATCGTTTTTTCTGTCTTCTGCTTACTCTTAGTAAAGTGAAAATATTGATATTTCAAACTTTGGACCTATTATTAAGAAAATATGACATTGAGCCTGACAATGTGTGTGATCTATATTTAGTCTTCAATTACATCCCCTCCACTGTACCAGATAATACTAGAATGGAAATCTTCTGACCTGATTTTTGCATGGAAATCAGTAGAAAGTGTCAGTGTGTTTAAATGAAAGATCCCACATATTGTTAGAGTGTAGGCACAGATTTCTGAATATATATAGAAATATACATAGAAAAAGTGCAAAAATATTGATACACGTTGAACTTTTTCCTGTTTTTCTGTAGAATCACAGTCTGGCCTGTTGTTCTACATTACTTGCTTCATACAAAGGGTCTGGACTCTTGTAAATTGAGAAACGGTTTCTTCCTGGAGACATTGTGGACTGTGTCAAAGTTTTAAATTCTACCCAGTCGCTAACGTTCGGCTGTCTCATTTGTAATGTACCAGTTTGACGCTATGACGCTTACTGGAAATTGCCTGCGCTGTAAACAACCATCCTGCACTGCGAAGAAACAAATACCGAGCCCAAGGAGGCTTCTGTTACTGTTGATTTAATATTTGGAAGTGTGCCCAACACAGACTGAACGACGTTGTTTACTTCCTCTGCTACCGCTGCTAAAGCTACAGGCAAACTACAATTCTAAAACAGCGTAGAAAATCAATGTCATCGTTCACAACTTCTCTGTCCATTCACTGACTGACCCAGTTAAAACGCAACGTGAGAAATTGAGCTCAATGGGAGAAATCACACAAGGAATACTGAAGGGAAATGAGAATCAAAAGGAACTGTGTAGGAAAGCAAAGGCCACCAGGATTGTACAATCACATCGGTTTATTTAATCATAATTATATTCACCTCTTCTGAAGAGGAGCATTCCCACAATATGATCACCTGGGTGTAACATGGCCTAAAATTTGAAATTTTTTGAAAGGATGACTAGTTATCGATTCTTCCACCTGATGTGTGATCCTCTGCAGCTCCTCCAAAGTTACCATGGGCTTCGATCTTGGTGTTCAGCTCTGTCTTAATAGGCTTACAAATACATTTGGAATCGCTGTAATAAAACAACCAACAGCCACTGTTCAATGTCGCCAACCTCTTTCTCTGATAATCAGTAATGAACATCTCCATATTTCTATCAGGTTCCTCTCACTGAGGACAACTGTGCACTATCAACCGGCTACGCGGCCGCTATGGATGCGGCCATGCAGGGCAACCACTTCAGGTCGGGGCATCACCAGGACCCGGATGAAACCACTCCCTCTGACGTGTCGGAGCGCCCCTCTGTGGACGACGTCGAGTCTGATACCGGGTCTGCTGGCGCCTTGGAGACGCGCAGCTTGAAGGACCATAAAGGTAACGTCAGAGGAAGAGGTATTAAAACGTTCATTTTGCAATATGAGAACTTACCTGTTCTTATTTGTTTTAAGATATGACGTATATTATAGATTACATCTTCTTAAAATTATTTTTTACTATTTTGTTTACAATGTAAGTACATATTGTATTCTTACATAACTCTAAAGTTGGGCAGTAACTAGTTACATTTACTCAATTACAGTTTCTTGAGTAACTTTCTTGAAAAAATTTACTTTTAGGAGGTTTTTTTTGAGTAATTTTATTATGAAGTATCACTACTCTGTTTGAGTAAAATTTCTGGATTCTCTACCCGCTGTGAGTAACTTCACTGAAGGAAAAATAAACATGTTTTAACCAAAAATTCACCAGAGTTTTTGTTAAAGTTTCATTAGTTTTATTTTGTAAGAAACTGATTTGGAAAAACATATATTTTGCCTAATTTTGTTATTTTTGGTTATTTGTATGAATTATTGTCATTTTGGTCCTTAAAATACCAAAATTTCCATGTAACTTTATATTTTGGTCCATCTGATTATGTCATTTTTAAATATTAAATGATTGATAATTTGATCAGTTACTCAGTACTTGAGTAGACATTTTACCAACTCTTACTCTTACTTAAGTAATTTCTTGGATGGCTACTTTTTACTTTTAATAGAGTAAAAATATGTCAAAGTAGTTCTACTCTTGCTTGAGTGTAATTTTTGGGTACCTCTAAATAACTCTGACTTCATCTAACCCAGTGTTTCCCACCCCTGGTCCTCCAGGCACACTGCCCTGCATGTTTTAGGTGTTACCTTGCTTTAGCACAGGTGATTTCAATTGACAAGTGTTTGCTGAACTGCAATCAGCTGAATCAGGGAAATATCTAAAACATGCAGGTCAGTGTGCCTGGAGGACCAGGGCTGGGAAACACTGATCTAACCAATTGTAGTTTACAGATCTACAGTATTTGCTCTAGAGAGCAAATACTGCCCTCTAGAGGCTGTAGTGCAACATGTGCAGAATCCAGATTAAATTGCCTGTTCTGCAAACATAATTAGAGCTAATAAATTAAATCAACGAAGGGTTTATGTCAGGAGTCAGCCGGTTATTATGTAGCTCTGTGGCTGAGTGATGTGTTTTCCTCTGACTGCTCTCTGCAGTGGGCTTCCTCCAGAGCGGCTCCAAGCTGTTGTTCCGCAGAAGACACAGAGAAAAGGAGCCCTGTCTCAGCCAGTCCCATGAGGACATCTCCAACATGGGCAATAACTTTGCAGCCCCGGCCACGGGCCCCACCCGCAAAAAGTCTGGCAGCTTCTCCCGGCGCATCATCAAGCGCTTCTCCTTACGCTCGTCCGGCAAATCGAAAGGCAAGGCTGCTGCTACCAACGGAGGAGCGAGTTCTGTGGATAATTGATTATAATCATGAAAGGGATTATTAAAGGCTCTGTGATCAGCCCTTAACAAGCTGACAATCCCAGTGGGTTACAACCTGCACTTCCTGAAGGAAGAATGTTTCTGGAAGGAAAACTCTCTGAAATGAATCTTGTACTCCTTCAGTACAAAAAAAAAACATGAGATTAATCTAAAATGGGATGGTGAACTTGGTTTTCTTTGACGAGAAGTCTGCTGCTCAGTAAAAATAATCACTGCAGGGGATTTTTTTTTTTTATCCCTATTTAAACAAACTACTGTGTTTGATTAAGACGGGTGGTGGAAATACTCTAAAACTATGTAATTATGTAAAAACGCCGGTGTGATGTTGCTGGATGCACTTTGGACTGAGGTTCTCTGCTTCTTTTTTAATGGCATGTCAAATTTCGAAGGTTGTAAAAATATAATTTATTATTCTGTGTGTCTCTTAAATGCTATTTAATTTATTCTGCCAAAACCAAGTCATTCTAGTTGCATTACTCTGTAAATTAATGACAGGCGTGCTTTCTATGCAAATTTCTTTTTAAATACATTTAGGTAACATACCAGAAATCTATCTCAGCTGAACTGTGCTGTGCATTTATATCTGCTTAAAAAAAAATCTTGTTTTATGTTTTATCTTATACCCTAAATCAAAAAAGATATACCATTTTTAATAATTTTGTGAGATGTAGTTGTGTTTTGTGGGGTATCATACATTATATTTGTCTTTGAAGGTTCAGACAGACTTTTTATGCTGGGCAATAATTTTATTCATTCTGAATTTAGTTCTAAAGGTACTCAAAGGGTTTTCATTACTGTAAATGCTTTCATAATTGTGCAACAACACTACTTGCTCTGTGTTAAATAACTCTAAGTACAATAATTCTCTACAGAAAATCCAGACTAGTTTATTATTACACTGTGGCCAGTCAGACGTTTTTGATATACTTATTGGCATTAAATATCATAATAATGTTTTTTGAGCAATTGAACCATTATTCGTTTAGGGTGGGATAATCATAATTAAAGCAATTTTACTGAATGAAATTGTTTAAAAACTTTGGATTTGATGCTGTTTTTTGCTAATCCACAGAATATCAAAGTATCCATATATCTATATATATCTATATATATCTATATATAGATAGATTTTA
>CAEGAE010019223.1:0-10861 GCA_903067095.1 Girardinus metallicus | reverse complement strand
TGGACGAAGGTAGTTAAAACTAGATTGAATCTCTCTCGCAACCAGCTTAAATAGATTATCTTGTCTAGACTAATCTCGCAGTAAGACTCGAGGTTCTAGAGATTTTCCGGACCCGTTGGTTGGAGAGCTGGTCAGTAGTCAGCCCGTGGGAAGTTTAGGGCGGGGCTGGCTATTGCACAATAACACTTGCGAATTGTTATATTTACCTTTTTGCAATAATAATTTTGAACCTTTATTTATTATTTCTGTATTTTCAGAAACTGCTTCAATTTATTCACACCATGAACATAGTTCTTCAGTAAACCCAGCTAAACACCTGATAAACACTGTGCTTTCTGACTGAAGCCCTGTAGTGGTCAGTTAACAAAATCCAGCAATAGAGGTCAAATTCCTCAACAATGTCTATCATACATTTATAGAAATATGGAACAAATCGCGTCCCATATCGGTTAAATTCGGGACACAACATTTAACAGCCAAATACAGGACGGGTGGCAGCCAACCCTCAGTAAGTACCTAAATTATATAAATTTCATTTTGTGTGAATTTACTAAGAACATTGTATGTGAAACTACTGTCATATATTGTTCTGATAAGTACCCAAATTATATGTTTAATTTTGTAAAAAATTTACTAAGGATCTTATGCTTGGTACCAGTGTGTTATGCATTAAATATGAGTTTGAAACAAAATTATAAAAA
This sequence comes from Girardinus metallicus, assembly GCA_903067095.1. Lineage (NCBI taxonomy): Eukaryota > Metazoa > Chordata > Actinopteri > Cyprinodontiformes > Poeciliidae > Girardinus > Girardinus metallicus. Next base: position 10,160 of record CAEGAE010019223.1, on the reverse strand, counting down.
CATTACAATAATTATATATATCTTTTCCATATGGGAAAGTACATTGTATGTGTGCATTGTGCAATAAAGAAATATATTTACAAATGTTAAAAAGGCAATAAAATGCTTGTCCACTTAATCACTGCGCCTTTGTTTTAAAATAATTGTAGAACTCTAACACCCCCTGCTCTCATCATCGTTCCTTTAATATAGGTAATTAATGAGCAATCTCCACAGGAGGGCAGGAACAAATGCTTTCAGAGGGAATTGTATATCCTCTTATTTTACCATTATTGAAGAGAAATGAAAATCAACCAAAACTGGTGCTGGCACATCAACGTTTTCCAAAACTAGAGTTAGAAATCAGACATAGAATTCTGATCGGTGAATCTCTCATTTTCAAGCAAGCTGTTTTATATTAGACTAACCTATACAGATATGCGAACAAGGCTGGGCAGCAAACAGGTATGTGGAAGAAAAAATTATACATGTCCCAGGCAAAACAAATCTTTTTTTTCTAAATCTGTTTTTTTCAATAAAGAACTTATGAAACGTTAGCAAAATCTGCAGGTGTTTTCTGTGTCTAGTGCATTTTTGGTTAAAACATATTTGTTTTTCATTCAGTGAAGTTATTCAGAGTGGGTGGATAATCCAGAAATTTCACTCAAGAGTAGCGACACTTCATAATAAAATTAGTCAAGTAAAAGGAAAGATTACAGCGCAGTAAAATACTCCTAAAAGTAATTTTTTTCAAGAAAGTTACTCAAGTAAATGTAATTAAGTAAATGTAACTAGTTACTACCCAGCGCTGCTTGCTAATAAATTATATAAATAGTTTTTTTGGGAGGGGGTTTCTGCAGAACTATTGAAGTGGGGCAGCAAGGGGTCTCTGTAGAATGCAACCATAAATCTATGCAGCTTTGTTTTTATTTTATTTTAATTTTTTTATGCTGTATATTTTATTTATCCTGAGCAGAAAACTCTGCCATTTCTGTAGGCAAAAAGGCTCTTGGCAAAATCTCTGTTCCATTAATGCTTTACTGCATGAGTGACTAGAAGTGGTATGAAAACTACCAGAGGAGGACGTTGGCCAATAAACATACGTGACCTGAAAACCGAATGCAGCTGCAATGAAAAAGTGCTGACGAAATGTGAGTGATTAGCAGCCTTCTGCTACCTCCAGCCTGCTGCTCAAAGATAAACATAAAACTAATTTGGGGGTCGAGGGAGGAGGGGGGTAGTGAGTCAGCTGTCACTCCATTTTATCACAGACTGCAAACAAAAAACATTTCAGTCAGTTTCTGCTTCTGTTCTGTATTGGGGGAGTATCAAAGATGGTAAAAGTCATTCACCCATCGATTGGGCAAGCTGTTGGATAATAGCTACAGTGTCCTGGGGCAGCCTGAAGGGGGAGACCACCACCAGAAGGCTAGGCAGGTGAATATCTTCCAAGGACACAATGACAGAGGCAAAAAGAGTGGGAATGGAACTGGAAACCCACCAATTGCAGGACAAACTTCTACCACCGGAGTATGGATCGGTGCACCTCTAGTTTACAATACCACAATAATCTGTGATATTTTTTTACAAAGTAAAGACAAATAATAACCATATTTTACGGACTGTAAGTGGTACTTTTTCTCATAGTTTTGCTGGTTCTGCAGCTCACATTGTTTTTTTTTCTCTTCATGATGTCACCATCATCATCCCATGGAGGTGTTGTCGTTTCAATTGACATCATTGTCACAACAGGAAGTATCTGTCCCATTATATAAGTTGTCACCTTTCAGAAATCAAAATAAGGGACACCCACCACAGCGCGTCACCCTACTCTCACGGGGTGGGACGTCCGATGTAGTGGACATTTAGTTACAATTACTTGGAAAGCTTTACTAAATGACAAAGTACAGAGGATTATTAATGAAAACATCGGGTGAATCAAGCTGGAACATCTTTCTGGGAAGATATTTATTTCCTATTGGATTCACTGGGGAAGTGTTTTTCGACCGTGGTCCTCAAGGCACACTACCCTGCATACTTTATGCTTCAGCACATATGATTTCAATTGATGGCTGGTTAACAGGCTTTTGCTGAATTACAATAATCTGAATCCACTATATTAAACCAGAGAAGCATCTGAAACCTTCAGGGCAGTGTGCCTTGAGGACCAGAGTTGGGAAACACTGACCTTGGGAAGTCTCCAGAGGATCCATTGAAACCTAGACACTTCTGGTCCTACACAGCTGTTTCAATTTGATGCTGTGGTTGGAGGACTCCAGGAAATCAAATGAAATGATGCACTCTTTTCTTTGCAGGTCTCCTCAAAGAACATAAGGTCTGATTACAAGTGTGGGCAGAGAGATCCAATCAGATCCAATTACAATCATGAAAATCCTGTTTTTAAAGAAAACAAAGTCCACCGGATCATCAGAATTCACATTTCTGTTTGTCATGTTGCATGGAGTCTAGAGAGAGTCTGCAGTTCATACTGGGAGATCCTGTGATTGTTAAAGCAAACAGCATTTCAGGGAGAAACCTGCTTCACAACTCCATTAATAAAGCTCCCTCCTTCACGGTTCACACATCCTAAAAACACTGTCAACTGTGCTTGACTTTAGAAAGAAAGTATATAATATGTCTAAAGAAGTCAAACAGTCAGAGAAAAGAATGTTAATATACTCCAGTAGCTGTTTAAACGGCCCTGGAGAGAGTTTGCAAAACCATCTGTGGTCCAACAAGAAAACCACACGTTCATTTTACAGCAATCCTCGTGCTGATTAAAGTCACCACAAAATGCAGCAACAGCCAATTTCTCCTTTGACGCCTTGGAAAAAAAAAAAATCCACCCCACTGATACCCCCCACAATTCTTTGTTGCGTCCCTATCACTACTTGCATTTCCATAACAAATGTGTGCAAATTTAGTCAATATTCCACTAATGTCACAAAAACACAATTTTGCAAATGTGGCCCTTCTGTTAAACAATTCAAATCACACGTGAATAAGTTCGTTCACGTGATAAGTCATAAAAAAATATGTTACGCCATCATCCTCCTACCACTTCTTGTCTTGTTCTTCAGGGTTTGCACCAGTGGCAACATCTGGTTGTTGCTCATGTGACTTGTATGATGCGAAAAGTGTTTCCATTGCAGTTTTGCGAAGTAAAACTGCCTAATCCTTTATCACAAAAGTTAGTTTTTTGAAATTGGCGTATATCTAGGGCTGTCGCAATAAACAATAAATCAATTAATTCCATGATAAATTAAAACTATAGACCTCATTTTAATTGTCGTCTTTATCGTTTCTTCCGGCCTTTTTCTCTTTCTATTGATGACACTGAATGAAAAAAGGCTGAATTCCGGTGCTCTCCACTGACCTCTTCTTTCCTCATTTCCTTAGTGTAATGCCAAGGGCACACTACACAATCTTAGAGTTGCAGATTGTTGGGCCATTTTCAAAACCTGAGAGACCACACACTACCCGACAGAAATCCTAGGTATAACGGTTAGATCAGGTTCGATTATGCTGTGTGGTGTCCAACAATGGGCACAAAATAATGGCTACAAGTCCAGTTAACAAATTTTAAAACCAGGCATTAATCAATGCTGGACTTTGGGTTGCGCTGTGTCAGCTGCTTGGGATTCCCCTCCCAAGAAGCTGATTCCACTCAGAAAGCACGGAAGGGATCAGGGCTTTCTGATTGGCTACCTGTCACATCCAACAGGCTGCATTAACGCTCCCAGTCGGGAAAAACCCCTGATTTAGATAGGAGCAGCCACGACGATTTACCGTAACACACCACACACTACAGGATGATTAGTTACAAAATTGCAAGCGACAATCTTAGAACGCCCAACGTTCTAAGACTGTCCTAAGGGGAAAATCGGGGCAAAAAACCCTGTAGTGTGAATTATTGCATAAGGTAATCTTCTCTATTTAAATCTAATGATTACTGAAGGGCAATATAGTATACAGACTTTCTAATCTGCACTCTTTTGGTTGAATGCAGTTTTTATTTCCACTTTGCCATTAGTTTAGTTTTTATTCAAGTACATTTTTGTTAATGGAGACTGAGAATCCATTTTATTTTTGTTTTTGGTTGTTTTGTTTATTTTGTTTATCAGTTCCAGTGTTAAGTGTTCTTTTGAAAATAAATCTATCTTTGGCAGGAAATCGCGTGCATTATTGCGTCAATTCCATTAAATCAGTGTAAAAAGGTCTTCCAACAATATTATTGTTTATCGCAATAATTTTGAGACAATTAATCGCTCAGCAAAATTTGTTATTATGAGAGCCCTACGTATTTTCATTAAGCAAATTTATTTTTAAAAAGTAAAATTGCGCAAGTATACAGTCAATGGTAGCGCAGCTACTGTCACATGATCAAACCAATAACACATGACCAACCCTCTTGCCTCTCCCTCCAGAAACAAATGGCGACAAGATGGAAATAAATATTGGTTCTTGATATTGGCCCATTTTGATTTATGGGGACGAATTACAGTGTTATACCAATATGTCAATGTCAATTTATTTATATAGCACATAAAAACAACCGCTGTTGACTCAAGTGCTGTACAATTCAATAAAATGAATCAAGAAAACAACAATAAGAACATGAAAAATATGTATAAAAATAAGGTTAAAAGAAAATACAAATGTAATCCTTAACTGTCATAAAAGAAACTGAAACCCTGTTTAAATCAAACAACTAAAAAAAAAAAACAAACAAAAAAACATGTCTGGGCATTTAAAAGTCTCAACAGTCTAGGCGATCCATACATGAAAAGGTAAACCATTCTGAAGTTTAGGAACACAAATTGCAAAAGTCTGACTACCTCTGAATTTTAACCTGAATCTCAGAACATATAAGAGAAACTGGCTGTTTGACTCAAGTACTCTTTCTGCAGAGTGCATGTTTAGATCACAGAGATGTGATGAGCAAATCCTTTTGAGATTTAAAAAATAAGCAATGAAATCTTAAAATCGTTCCTACAAATAAACAGGCTTTTTACCTGTCAAAAACAATTTTGCATCCCTAATAAATTTAGTGGATTATAAATGTTCCACCACCATTTATATGGTGAAACCATCCAAAAGAAAGACATGGGGGTTAATAATGGACAATCATCTGAATAATCAGGAGCAGAATGGTACCTACATGTCTTGGTGTCATCTTTTACATTGTTCAACCTGGCCAACTAATTGTCCACATTTACCCCTCTTTAACTCTTTTCAGTCATGACAGCATGACGTATGATGTTGGTGCTGACATAACTGAACCCAGCTGCATTCTCCAACAAGATGTTCTTACATTCCACTGACATTTTCTCAAAGGAAGAATCTCCTCTTTTGTTTTCACTGTAAATCCAGAGAACATACCACAGAGCCCAGAACACTCCTCCCATTCATATTACATTCACACTCCTGTGCAAGGTCTGCACATCACAAACAGAGACAGCTGTTGTCTTACCAAAAGTAGGTCTTCACATGTTCCTGGATCAACACCCACGTCTCCCCAAAGTCGTCTGACTTCCATAGCTATGGAGGTGGAGATGGGTGAGTGAGGGATAGTGGGGGGACGCAGGGAAGGAGAAGCAGAAAGAGGGGGATGGTGAATTTCAAAAATGTAGGTCAGACTCATTGCTATGCTCCAGCTCTCACACATATGACAAGGAGAACACTGGAAGTGCTTGAGCAGAAGGCAGGAAGACAATCATCCAAAGCTTTCTAAAGCTGCTTTTCCATTACAAATATGCAGAAGTCCTTGTCTATATTCTGCTAATGTAACAAAAAAACAATTGTTGGTAACACTTTATTTGACGGGATGCGCATAAGACTGAAAAGACATTGTCATGAAACCTGTCATGAACACAAGTAAGTCTTCATGAATATTTAAGACTGTTGTCATAAAGTGTCATTTGGTAAATAATGGCACTTTTAATGCAAAGCTGACATTATTCAAAATGTCTTTATGACAAATGGCCAACCAAAAAAATCATGATCTGTCATAAATTAGTTATAAACATTTGTTATAAGAGTATTATCAATTAACAAAAAAATAATAATAATTTAGCTTTATGTGGTAATATTATATTGCTCTGCCATTTTATTTAGTCTTAAATTTCTTAATTTAATTGGTCCTAAAGTTTTACAGCAAGATGTCTACAAAGCACTTATGAACTTTGCATTTGAAACATTATTTAAGACTGTTTTAAATAGTGCAAACTAGATTTTTTTCCCTCCAATTTTAATCTAGCAGATTCAGAGCTAATATGTTAGTCAAAGTTATCCTATATATGCATTCTTTAGCAACTTGGAGGATGTGACCTGGTGCTTTTGTTCTTTGCTTTGCCAACTTTAGCCACATGAAGACCCATTTTAATGAAGACATGCTACGAGTGTAGAGGATGCTAATGAGGACCAGCCACCAAAGAAAAAAGTTCCTGTTTCACCAAAGAGAAAGAAGCAGATGAAATATTCCCCAAGAAAATTAGGTAAGTCATTTTTGTGTTACTATTCTCTCAGGTGAAAGGGGCTGGGAGGGGACAGGTAAGTGGGGAAGGGGGAGCGGAAATCAACATCCATTAGCTGAATTAATAAGTTACGTTTTAGACAACTAATTGTTGTCAAATGTAAAACTGGTGTTTAATCTATTTATTTATTAGTAAACTTCTTGCAAACGTCCATAAATCAGAGTATATTTCTGAATGTTCATTAAGTGAAAAGGTACACTCATGTACCTAAAACTACATTAAATCAGTTGTCCCCGGCCCCTGGCCGCGGACCGATACCGGTACGTGGACCAATTGGTACCGGGCCACACAAGAATTAATTAAATATTTCCATTTTATGCATTATCTGAGTCTGGAGGGTATTTTATTTTGAAAATCCTTTAACCAGATTCTCTCGGTTACGTCTAGTACACCAACATTGAGCCCACAAGCAGCAAAATGAGTAAGAAACAGATGTCTATGGAAAGTTTCTTTGCGAAGGGGAAAAGACCTATAGCATAGAAAGGAAAATGGATTTATCCCGGTAGGTTATTCCCACATTCAAAGCCCACTCTGCATGATAAGCGGCAACAGGTGTTCTGTTTATCTGTGCTACCCGTAAATCCATCCTACCTTGTGGTAATGCGCATGCGCACATCGATGCTACCTCACATACTGCTTACTCAGCAGATTTCTTATAAATATGTCCTACCTGTGGAAGTTTTGTTTCATGTGTTTTATTTCATCGAAGATTACGGTAAGCTTTATTTAATTTATTTTATACGTGGCTTTCATTAAGCTGCTGTATTACTGCATGTTTTTACTTTACATGACAGCAAGCTTATAAATGGCATTAGTTTGCTGTCTGCAAAGTCATTACTACTGTAAACAAGTCATTGTTTGGCGGTTAATCGGGACAAAATATGTTGTTTTTTGGGCTATTTTGTCCCTATATTTTAAAATATTTTAATTTAATTACACTCTTTTTTTATCATTAAACTTAACTAAATAGATGTTAGCATTGCTATGTGGGATTGAAGCTGTGTAAAGCTGTGTAGTATTAGTGTATATTAATCATATCCTATCATTTCAGGAACACAATGACTTACGCAGTTCGGTGGACACATTGTGGGCTGTGCTGCATTTGATAAAGTCTGTCATACAACATATTAATGTGCAAAAAAGAGTTGCGGTAATCTGTATTTGTCTGTGTTTAATTTAATTCCAATAAAAATGTGTTTCCCCTGTCTGATGCTATTTTATTCTTACAAACACCTTTGTATTTAAAATATTTTTAACAGGTAGAATATTCTAGTAAAAGGATTAGTGCATACATCTACAGCTTTTCATTTTAAATGGGTAGAATATTCAGATAAAGGAAGTGATCTTCTTGTGGTTTCGTCATGTATATAAATTGTTCCAATGCTAAGCTAAGCATAACTCCTAAGCTTCCACTTCAGTCCTGTCACTCAAATAATGTTTTCCAATATATTTAACATTAACACAACCCACTATAGTTTTCTGTTTGTAAACATGAAAGAAGCAGTTTTGGCGTTCTACATAACACACCACAAACTGCAGGGTGATCAGTTAAAATTATCGCAAGCAACAATCTTAGAACTCGGAATGTTCTAAGATTGTCCTAAAGGGAAAATCGAGGCAAAAATGTTTAAATTGTGCTATGTGAACTAGGCTTTAGCGGACACATCAACATGCAGAAGTCTTGTCTGACAGTTCACCACAAGCCTTGACCAGTCTGCGCTGATAATAAGGTAGGGGACCACTGCATTAAATGATGCATTCTGGATAACAGTAGCAGTCTTTATGAACTTCTGCCAAACAAATATTTGATCAGAATAATTTTGTTCAGCTCTAGTCATTATACTACTTGTATTAAGAAAAATGTATATTGCACTTTATAACCACATTTGTCTGCCGGTCTACTATTCTGAGAGTGTGCATCAAGGGACATTCTTGGAATGGTAAGATCACATTATTTTTTATTTATTTATTTTTGTCCTTTTTTAAGTGACCGCAATGGATTGAGTCATCACCTACTATGAGAATCTACAGAAGAGATTCACCAAGTTTGAATTCATGATAAGGCTTTCACCATGATTAACACTGACCACAACTATTGCGAGAACCACTATAATCTCTGAGCATTTCTGGACACCTTCAAAGAGCTGCTCCTAGAAAAGGAAAACAACAAGAAGATCTCCCTGTTTTCAGAGCATCACAGGAAGGCTATAAAGAAGAAGATGGCTGACACAATCAGAGCAAAAAATGTTAGGACTCTTGAAAGAAACATTTTTAAGTAATTCTGTTTTAGTTCTTTAATCAGTATCCCAGAGTTACAATATGCTGACCAGAAGTTGAACCCTCTGTTTTAAGAACACATAATCCTTTGCTTTATTCCAATGTACAAAGGGTTTGTTCTATAGCTGTGATGGTAGTTATAAATAGTACAGTGTGTTCCACTTCACTTGAGGTAAGACTTAATACGAATGGCTCTGTTATTAAATCATTTGACACTCTAAACACTTAATGACATCTGTTGTTGCTACTTGGTTCACTTTAGGGCTGTTGTAAAATGTTTTAGTAATCGAGAAATCTATTGATTATTCTTATGATTAATCGAGTAATAGGTTAAAAAAATTATAAAATAAAATATTGGTAAATCTGGCATAACACCGGTGTTACTATCAGATATCAATATCAGTCCAATTTTTCATATTTGAGCATCCCTAACAGTTAAGTTTTTGTAGTTTACAAAATTAAACTGTAATAATAATAGCTCACTTTCTAAGTTAACCTGAAGAAGTTATACAAAAATCTGAAATTATATTCAATTTAGTAAAAAAGAGGCAGGCTCACAAATACGCTTATAAACATAAGCGTATCATGACTATGATCCAGATTTTAGTTTATGTATTCATCTTCAGCCAGTTTAATAGATGAACTCTCACCTTGCCCCATACCTGTCAAGCTTTGGGTTTGAGAATACGGGAAAAGTCGCAGGCGAGCAAACGAACGTAAGATAGGGGTGGAAAGGAGGAAATAGACTAGGGGACAGACGTAAGTAAGTCCAGGGGATGGGGAACAATGCGGGATATTTACTTATTTTCTTAGTATGACCTTCGTCCGTCACACTAAGAAACTCATGCACTGCCACGATGCGCTCCACCACCCAACGGAATGCTATGAAATGTTCAGACCGGAATGATATGAAATGTATTGTGCGGTTCGTCCGTAAAGCTACACTTAGACTGTAACCATCAGCCGCCCGCCGTGTTCAGTCTGTCCGCTCACCTGTGTAAATACTCCTGCAGCGCTCTTACCGCTGTTCGCTCTGGACCAACAGTGCCCGGAGGAGAAAGGCTGCTAGGCATCGCTCCGGTCATTTTAAGGATGCCTATTGGTCCCCCAAAAACGATGAAAACCCGGGCATTATCATCAAGCAATAAAATTCCCACGGGCAGAACTTGAAAGTTGGACGTTATGCCGCTAACACTTAGCTTTCGTCAACAACTCAGAGACGACAGTGAGAGAGCTGTGCAACGCAAGTAAAGTCCCGGCCGGAACACGGCGCGCTAAATAATAAAACATAAACTAGAAATTCCTGAAGAAATTTGACCGGGGCCTGCCAAAGTGTGCCCGTCGGTTTGGACCCAGCGTTCTGATGCT
>CAEGAE010019221.1:0-33823 GCA_903067095.1 Girardinus metallicus | reverse complement strand
CATTTGCAGTTCTTTATAATCCATAAAATGTTTAGAAAATCTGCTGTGCATAATAATTTGGAACAGAGCATTTTGAGTTTTTTATTTTTGAAAAAAGTACTGTTCTCATTGTGAGCTTTGTTCAGTAAAATTTGATTTATACTGTAATAGTTCATGACTTGAAAATTATACTGACCATCATTTGCATTGACCATTTAGGAAAATCTGAGAAAATATCACTTTCATAATAATTTGGAACACGGTGTATTTCATATCATGAAACAAACTTTTATATCAGACAAAGATAATCTAAATTAATACAAATCGTAATTTTTAAATGACGATTTCATTTACTAAGGGTGAAAGGTATTGACTATATGTGAAATAGTAATTTTCTCTCTCTCTCTGTTCCATCAGTAAAGAGGAATTTTGGCCCATCCATTTTTGCAGAACTGATTCAGTTCAGTTTTACGTTTTCTCCTATTTTTTGCGTTATGTATCTCACTGTAATTCTGTAAATTCCAAAAGCATAAGAAAAAGTATTGTTGTCATTTCCGGATTGATTGCTAAAGTCCTGGTTTTTGAGATCTTTTAGTCTGCTTCATGTTTATGGTCATACAGGTAAGAGTTCTGGGTGTGCCATAGAGTTTCCAAAGGTGGTTATAAATTTAACAAGGTGGACTATTATATTTTTGTAATTAGTCTAATTTGTGTCACCAAAATTAATGCCAATATAGATGCTCTCATAGTAACACCCCCGTATATGATAAGCTGTTTTATTCCCTCTCACATCATCTTGCCTCGTCTTCTTCCACCAAAGATACTTTAGATTTGAAATGCTGGGGCCTTTGTAACAGTCATCTGTGAGGTTTACTATCTAAAGCAGTGCCTAGTGTACTTTTGCTCCTTTTATTTATGATGTTTTATCACATTATAAAGATTTTAATGCTGGTTCATTTTTCAACCATTACATCCCTAATATACAGTATTAGGAGAGTAAACTACCTATTTATCCAAATTTATTGATGATCTGAAACTTTTAACAGTGGCAAAAAAAAAGCAAAAATCAATAATTTGAGATACTCGTTCACAACACTGTAGAAATGCCGAGAATGCCATGAAATGCTCAAACAAGAAAACCTTTAACCACCGAGAAGAAACACTTTAAGGCAGCACCAAGTAGTCACTTAGTTTAATTTGAAGTTCATTAAACAAAATGACATGCATTTCAACAGAAAAACAGAGGAAAGTGAAAACTCTGAGCCCTGCCGACTGCCCTTGTGTGACTCATAAATGGAGGCAGTGTTGGAAAACAAAAACAGAGAAATGGACAAAATAACATGAGTGCTGCCTTGGTTAGAGCCGTTCAAGGCTAAAATAACACGGTCCTCTCTCCCAACCATGCGTACTCTATAAAATCCCTCCAGAATGTGATTCCATTTGGTGCCTTGCATTAAGATGTTCTTTAAAATCAATGACGAATAAAAGGAGGGAAAAAAAAGCCAGAAGACTGTTTGAGCTGCTGTGGTCTGAACATGGAGCAGGTAAGGCTTTTACTCAGACCTCATACTCTGTCATTAGGAACGTAACCAGAGCACTTAAATTAAATGTGTTTTGTTCATGGTTGAAGAGTTTGCACATCGCTTCATGTAAACTTTCACACCAGCATAGATGAAAAAAATTTGTCTGAGTTGTTACATATAGCAGTTCAGATACATATTTCTTCCAGAGAATATCAGGAAGATTAAAAAAAAGTGACCCAGATTTATTCTAATGGGACTAAAAGATAAAATGATCAGAGCTGTGTGGTCAGATTTTTTTGTTAAAGTACAAGCAGAGGCTGACATCTTCTTTAGAGCAGCTGAGGTTTTGTTTGCACAAAATGCTGCTCCTTTTGTCTTTGCTTCTGAGTGTTTCAAATGTCTTTCATTCCATTCATTACCTCTCTGAAAAAACATTCTGAATTGTGGGTTTTTTTCCTGTCGTGGTAACACATTACTTCTTTATGTAAGCAAAACTTTCATCAAAAGTTTTGGACTGGATAATGCTTTTAGCAATTTTTAAAAGAAAATAGAAATGTTCTGTTAATCAACTCATAAGTGAGAATTCAGCAAGATTTAGAAGATGAATGTGTAAAGAAGCTAACGGTAGAGGTCTGATCAAACTTATTGAAAAGAAGGACTTGTATTTATCTTAAATCGGGTACAAAAATGATCAAAGCACAATTGGCAGACATGAAAATACATACACTCAAGTTTATTTGAACAGCACATTTCAGTTACAGTTAATAACAGCACGGTACAAATTCAAGTTCAATTCAAAAACACTTTATTGTTCCCAAAGGGAAATGAAATTTTGTTGTAATTCATATTAATTCGGATTCTTCAAAAGGTTATTGTAGATAGCGATGGCAGCTGCCAGCAAAGATCTCTGTAGCAGTCTGTATTACAGCGAATCTGAAGAAGTCTCTGACTGAAGACGCTCAGACTTTGTATTGTGTTGTTAACACCCTTAATGATACAAAATATAATGAATTTTGTCAAATTCCATCATCAAAGTCATTGAATGTAATCATTCCTCAACACATCTTCAAATGTGTTGAGGAATGATCCAGTTACTGTGAATCAAAGCTCTGACCAGGTGCGTTTCTAACCTCGACTCAAAGGAACTCGGTGCTTCCTGTTAGGTTGTGTGAGCACCTGTGTTTAAGTACACAGTGTGCTCACCGTGGCTCAGAAAGTGTCCACTCCTTTAATTCAATGACTTATCCTGTTACTGTTCTTTTATGTCTAATGATGAAAAAGTCAGCAGGGGACACACCGGTCAGCCTGCGGTGAGTCAGCTGTTTGATCTCTGGGACATTATAACAAGCCTGGAAAGTAATGAAGGAGAATAAATGCATGCATGGTAATAAGAGAGGACAAAGACAGTGCTGATAAGATGACAACATGTTGGCATATTGACGAAGTGGACGGGCAGAAAAGAGTAGACGGGAGCTTTGTATCTGCTGGAGTTGTTGATTAGCCTTCTCGGCTTCCTTGTATGGCAGGGACAGATGCTAAAAGATGCCACAAGAAAGTGGGAGATGTCGATGGTTGTCGCATTGCATGACGATGTAAGAGTCACAGTAGTGGTCAGAAATGAGAAAGCTGTGTTGAAAAGAGAACGCTTGATATTTTTTTCAGGTTCACTAAGCATTGCTTCTATCATGTGACTTGCTAATGCTCACAATGTCTTCAAACAGTCTTCCAAAGGTGTGAAGCAACAGATTCCCCCCGGGTGTTGAAAAGTCCAGTGTGAACAGCTGTTGTTCTGTTATTGGGATCAGAGTTTTGACATCTGGTGACACATGTTTTGTAGTTCTTATTTATACATATGTAAAAGTAAAAGTTGTGTTAACCCTCTTTGTTCCAGCTTAAAAGGATCACATATACCACCAAAGGCTGAGGAATGGCTTAAACAAGTTTTTTAGCATAAAAAAATCCTCAAATGAGAAATATTAGGGGCTTTGATCATATTGTAAAAAGATAGGCCTGTTTGTTGTCACTGAGGAATTTCTTGTTCTCTTTTGGTGCAGCAGGTGTTCATCTTGAACTTACAGAAAATGGTAAATGCTCAGTAACTGTTAACTTTTAAGATAATAACCTAATAGTTGATAATCTCATTAGAAAGTAAGTTCTTCAGATTTGGTGGTACGCTCGTCACACTATGGATATCTGACTTCACTTGTGTTTAAGTCACAAACAAGATACATAGGCTTAGGCTATGTTTCCATCCTTGTAAATTTTGAGCAATCTTTCAAAATGTCAAAACAACAACAACAAAACAAAAAAAAAAAACGAAGTGTGAAATAAATGTTCCCATCTACTGTTTTTAAGCAAATCAGCCGAAGCGTGATTTCAGCTGACGTTGATGCTAAACACGACTGGGATAAACACATGGTTGCAAGCTAGCATGGAGAATCTCAATGGAGAGTCCTCCTACCTCAGCTACAGATTCAACTTGTTAAAGTTTCGTGCCTCTGGTAACTCACACCACTCTCCAGTGGATGGGAGTCAGAACTTATTTGGTAAATGTGTTCCATCTCCCCTTTAGTGCATTAGCTATTATTGACAAAAGAAAAAAATGTTTGTCATTCGAATTTTGGTGTTTCCATCAGCCTTTTCTAATTCCATCAAAAAAAAACATTGATGGAATTGTGGTTATAGACTTAAGGAAGTAACACTAAACCTCACACTATAGCATAGGTGATTTTTGCTAGGACACCACTGATTTTTGAATATGCTAAAACAATCTAATTGCATTAGCATTGCAACTTAGAGATGCAGCGTATATGGCTCATTTTAGCAACTCATATCCTGCAATAATATCTGATAATAGCTTTATATAAACCACTAGTTTGAAGATATTATCAGTAATAATTCTCTGTAATTACCTGCAGTAGAAAGATGTCATATCACAGTGAACTTGTTATAAATGTAAATAAAACCTCAAAGTGTCAAAGACCAACAAGCTCGTCAGACACACTGTGATCATAAGTCCACCCAGACAATTTTCAAACAACTATGAGATTTGGAAAGCACAAGAACGTACCATCCTCAGCGACTGCCTGATGCAAACGCAGAGTTTACCGGATAGCGCTAGAGAGGACTGACTAGTTGCAGCAGCTCTGGTGGATTGATACACAACTCTTGTAAGTGATGGTGGCGACAGTGGTAGGTTTAACCGGTGGGTTGCTGGTTTAGCCGGCTCTGTTGGTTTCAGTCATTGTGTCCTTGGGCAAAACACTTCACCCATCTTACCTGGCGGTGAGAGGGCCGGTGGCAGCCATGCCTCTGTCACACTGCAGTCTAGCTCACAATTCACTGTATTGTTATTGAACGATTCGTACTGTTTTTGGACGGCTTCTCATTTGATGAAGCAGTTTAGAGCTTTAAGCAGTGAACAGATCACATGGTATTACAATACTGCAAAACACTGATTATGAAACAGAAACATTTCTAGATGAACTCTCAAGGATCTCAGGCATATGAGGAAATATATTCCTTGGTTTGTCTTTTCACAGTCCAGTTCAGTGTGGGTTTTCCAAGAGCATACAGATCATCATCATCATCAGTCATAAGTAGTTATTAAGAATTTACAAAGACAGATTTTTACATGTGGCCTAAAAAACAGAATTATTGAAGCATTTTTCCTCTGACAAAGCCTGAATGGTCTTCTTACTGATGGGATTCATACATCAATATAGTATAAATTGAGAAAACATCTTTATTAATTGATGAAGCTTTACTAATTCGAAGTTCAGTTTATACCATTTAAATTTGATACTGTTTTAGACTTTTAATTTGAAACATGATAATTACTCAAATGGTTAAATACATTAAAGAAATACATTGTGGTTTTTTTTTGTCCATGTTGCCCTGCTCTAACTTTAAAGTATGTTTTCAAATTTCATGCGAGTAAATATATAAAGTAATATTGCCCTGTTTATACACAAAATGCTAAATTAACAACAACCAACATAGTGGTGCATAACTGTACCCTAATAATAATTTAATACATCTGAGGTATTAAACTAAGCTGCAGAAAAGCTGCAGTTTAAAGCCTTACTAAAGTCAGCCATGGTTCACAGGAAATACCTGAAATTGTGTAATTAGGAACAATTGTCTTATTTCACCTAACATGACGCAAAAAGCAAAAAGCAAAAAGAAAACCAAGTACATAAATGAGAAAAGGAAATTAGTGCTGAACTTGAGTCTGCACCCTTGAGCAAAGCCACAAACTCACTCAACACCTCCGAGATAATAATGAAAGAGAATGTGAGTGAGACATTAATTAGAAAAAGAACCCTTAAAAGGTCCCCAGGCAAGAAAGAAGCTAATTTTACAGCACATAAATGACAAAAGTCTTAAGACGTAACAAAAGATCACACCCAAGAAACTTCATCTTATAGATGATTAATTGTTCCACTAACAAAAACAAAACAAAAAAAAAAAAACGCTAAAAAAAAACAAAAAACAAATACATCCCCTCAGCGGTTGATTCGGAACAAAGGACACTGTGCTTTGAAAAAGTATTCAGCCCCCTTAGATGTTTTACCCTTTTCTTGCTTTTACAAAGCAATCAATGCTTTCAAAGGGGTGGGGGGTGAATGCTTTATGTAGGACTGCATTGAAGCAGTCCTATATAATTCAACACTCTTCTTGCCTTGAAGCAAATAAAGATACTGAGTTGGAATCCAAAGCAAAAGGGTTTGAATCCATTTTTTTTAAATTTAGCATGACCAATGTTCAACACACAATCTATACAGAAAATAAGCATAGGTCTCATTTTAAACCAGTCTTATTATAAAAGTGTTGTAGTGATAAAGTTTGCAATCGACTCTGTAAAAGTTCCGAGCTGAAGGTGGTGTAAAGTTGTTTGAAAGGCTGCTGTTAGTTTAATCATCTTATCCTCCAACAGGAATTCTCTCAAAGACTAATAGTCTACTGCAGGTAAGATCCTTAATACTCATAATTCCTCCACCAAAATCCAGTTCTAAGCATCTGATAAGTAACATATGGTCATTTGCAAAGCTTTTGTTGACATCCAATTAAAAAAAAAAACTTTTTTCTCCTCACTGAATATTTGTTTTTCAGATTACTTTTCTAATTAACTTAAGATTAACTCCAGTGTGGCCCCAGTCTTGCCAAATGACTGTTTAGACAGAAGCAAGAGGCATAAATCAACAGAACAAACTTCTCTGAAAGCAGCTTTACAGAATTGGCTGGTTCTGTCAAAAAAGCCCAGGAGTGACTGTATGTGTAGTTACATCAACTCTCAGCCCAAAATACTGCAAAATAAAATATGGTAATTTGGAGATTGGAGTATTTATAAGATGGTAGAAATTTTGAACTGTCTTTGCTAGTGTTTGCAGTTTATCTTCAGAGTAGCTAAATGAAGGAACCTAGAGTGATTTATATTTCATGGAAGATTGTTTTCGATTAATAACTTGATGGGGAAAAAAATTCTGAGGTTTCCTCTACAAACTCCACCTTAACTTGAAGGGGGTGCAACAGAGGAGACTCACATCTCAGATAGATTCTTTGCTCCATCACTCCATCAGAAATCCCCTGAGCAAACCTTTTACCTCAGAAGTGTTTCCTTACTCCTGGCACCTACCTCACTCACCAAAAAGAAAATAATCAGAAAACAAACATTTAAATCCTTGGACAAAACCTGGAGAAGAGTGTACTCTTACAAAAGCCCTGCACACGTATGGGCTTTCGGTTTACCCAGGGTGCCTCAGACACAGAACCGCTCCTCATTGGCCAAGACCTTCTGGATGGGCTGGTCTAGCTCACTGATTGCCTTATGGCCACCTCTGTGCCCAGTTGTGCAATGAAGTCTCCTGACTCAAATGCATATGCCTATCTACCATCAATCAATTGGCCGGTGAAGAAGAACCCAAAGAGCTCCTGCTAAGATCATACCATTCTCAGGATCAGCTCCAGGCCCTGTTGGTGCACAGCCTCACCAACTAACCCAGAAAACCTCTCTTCATGCTTACTCATCAGTTCTCTGTTCATTGATGTGCACAATTCTGTGCCCCTACCATCTCAGACTGATCTAAGGTATGTAACTTCATAGCATGTTTTTATCAAATGTGCTTTTGGCACCATCATTAGGAAAACTGGCCATAAACAGGAATTTGAAACATCATCTGTGTGAGCAAAACTCCGTTCTAGCTTCAGTAAAATATAGCCAGCAGCTGAACTTGATCATCTGTGGCACACTCCTTCTTGAACTGAGCAATCGCTCCACTTGCTTTATTCTTGGAAATTCAACAAATATGCCGTTTCATGTGACAGCAACTTCTGAGATACTCACAGATGACTTTTTATGATTTTGAGCTGACAAGTCCTGTCTCTGGGAGCTGCTTCTGCTTTTAACAGGCAGATAAATCTTTCAGAAAATTTTCTTACTTTCCCTTCACAATTGATCACTGTCAAGCAACACAAACTCCACCTGATGAATGTGTCTGTGGTTCTATACTGGAGCTGAGGAAAGAAATTGAACTCATGTATGACTTTAGAGAACATATCTTCAGTACGGATGCTAGTATTAAGAAACTGGTTTAGACAGAAATAACTGAGGTAACTAAGGTTCACAAGGTTTGTTTTAGGAGGTCTGAATACGTAATTGAACTCTAATGCGGACCAAAAAAGTGAACTCTAATCCACATAAAGACCTCGCTCTCAGTTCATTGAAGTGAACTATAGTGTGGTTTGAAGGCATATGTGAATGTCAACAGGATTGGAGACCACCACAAAATCAGGAAGTGGACTACAGCACGGGACATTCTGGCTAAATGCTACCAAAACAAATGGCTCATGGTCTTTTGCCAAAGACAAAAGAGAAATCCTACAACCGCAGACAACAAGGCCACTCCGTTTTTGTTCACACTTTGTGTGAAAACACCTTATGTTGGCTAAATCCAGCCTGTTCGAGTCATCTTCTCTTGCTCATATTCTTTCTAGAAAGACTCACTCTATAGAAACCAGCTCTATCTCAGTCACAATTGGTCTCTTTAGTTTGACCATCACTACAGTTGTGGAGTAGATGGCAAAAAACAAACAAAAAACCCACACAGCAGTTAAATGCTATAATCAACTTTTACATTTGTAGCACAATGGTTTGTAACCTGGCAGATCTCCACAACACAAGCAGAGTTTAGTGCCAACCTGGAGCTGCTCAACCTTCCAGCGCCATTTCTACTTTTCTATTCTTTACTTGCTGCTTTGCTGTATGCTAGCAGAAATGCTGAAGAGTAAGCAGCAGCTTTTTAATAAACTTTGTGTAAATTCATGAGCATAGTATTGACTGTCTCACTATACCTAAATCTCATTTAGACACAAGTCAGTGATATCTCATAATGGCTGTGATTTGAGCATATACATTTCATCCTAAACTATCTGCTCTAAGCTTAAACTTAAGGGTATAAATTTGTAAGGCCCTCAAAAAATGTGTCAATAAAACGATATCTAAGGATTTAAACCACTGAAAAAAACCCAGTTTGGATGTAAAACATGGCATATTGATCAGAGTTGTGTTTATATTCTACATTTATTTTCATATACACCTGAATGAAACACAAAGACGTTGAAACAATGATCGACTTTTGAAAAATACATGGTCGTTTAAAGAATCTATTGGCAGCAGCACATTTTCGAAAAGTTGTGATAGTGAAATGCTTTCAACTCTTGGTTCCATCGATTCCCTTATCTGAAGCAGACATGTTGCATTCATCACCTCCAGAGAGAATTTTAAATGTTGGTTTGTCAGAATGCAGGACATCCCTCTTCTTTCTATCACTCCACATTAATTAAATACCAACCCACATAAAATAAATTTCTATTTTTTCATTTCCACTACACGGAGAGGTTATTTATAATTACTGAATTCATTTCACATGTATTATTCAGCTTCCACAGTGATTTTGCGGTGCTGATCTGGTTCAGAGGCCCCAGGGAGCCACCAGGTTTTGACTATTTAATTAGTTTTGGCCTTTTGGTTCGACTCTTGCAGTAACACCAATACATGAGATTGTTAGTAATATTTTATACTTTGACAAAATTGACAAACTCTGGAACATCTTCAAAGTGCTTGACGTTTGCTCAATTGGCTTGTGGCGAACTCCTTCTTATTGTTAATGCTTGATCTCTTTAGAGATTCTTTAAGTTTTTCATCATTCAGTTTGGTTGAACTTATGCATAGATTCACAACAAACACCAAGACTTAACCCTGTGCAGAAGATCATATGCACAGTCACTGCCAAAATCAATAAACAAGGAACAGTTGCTGGAAAAATAGATATGTCATTCAGACGTGAGTTAGTGTTAAAAGGGGTATTATGTAAAACCAACTTTTTTGAGTTCATATCAAGTTATGTCATTCCCTCAACAACAACAAAAAATGACTGGAATTGCATGAATTCTTTCATGCAAGATTGAGAAATCCTTGAATCTCCCATGACAACAACACACTGTTTTCACAAAGCCACAAATCAAATATGGATATCCGATTGTTGTTAAAGTGTCTAAGGTCTGAATTGCCTTGTTGCATTTCATGTCACAGACATCAGAATTTTTCACCAGAAGAAGCCAGATGTGATAAATCTGTACGTAAATAATGACTGAATATTTGATGATACCTTTGGCTCTCATCGCAGTGCCGTCCATTATTATTACTGCCTTAATCATTGATGTCAGACAGCAGGTCGCTTTGGAGTAGTTTCGCATTCACACAGAGGTCTGATAAATTATTAATATGAACAACCACGCAAAAAAAGGAAATTTGGATTTCACCAAAGAAATCTGAATTAAGCATTGAGACCTTTTAGAAGCAGGTCTCTTTTAAACAGTTTCTCTGCATTTTTTCCACAAAGGTCAACCACAAACTAGTCAGAACTACCTGGTAATAATCTACCCTGCTGTCTTTGGTTGATTAGCGAAAAAAAAAAAAATGCAAAATTATTTACCATCACTTGTGGCTGTTATGGATCAGAAACTTTAGATTCATGGACATCAAGTGTAATCTTTGTATTTGTATTATTCTGCTATAAAAAAAATGACACATTGAAAAAATGAAAACTTTGCATCTTTTTACTGCATTGCTGCTGCACTGATTACTTTCTTTTTACTTTACACAGAAGGCTGCACAAGGATAATGAATGGAGTGCTGTAGATAAGTGACTCAGCTCATTTCAGAAAGTGCACTTTTCTTTTCTCTGTATTTTTAAAAACATAATGCAGCATCCATATGAGTTTCACTAAAATATTTACATGTACACAATCTTTGCTATACTCTACTAGGAGAAACAGTGATGTGCTGGAATTGAGTAACATGCGGTCCTTTCCTGTGTCCTTTCCACAGATGATGTGTCAAGCAGAGATTTGTACATAGATAGCGGAGGAAAGCGCATCGGATTAGATGGACTCTGCAATCAGAGGCATTGTAATATCCTGTAAGCTTTTGGCATCACAGACTTGCGGCAAACACGACCAAACCAAAACTCTGAGAAGAACACCTGCAGAACAAATTGATTGCAACCCTCTTATGTAAACAGGAAAGCAGAGGCAGATGTGGCTGCAGATAAAGCTTGAGCAGAGCCAAAAGCCCCCCCACTCCCTCCACTCCACCTCCCGCTTAAAAACAGGATGTACATGGAAGAGACAGAACAACTGAAGAGACCTGCTGGTTACTGATTACTACTGTGTGAGTTTCCTGAACGTGATCGGCGTTCTAGTAATTACCAGAGGAATTTACACTTGCTCAGTTAGATAGCAGCTACCAGCCACCTGGGTTTCGGGTAGCACTGTCAATCATGCTAACGTAGGTGCTTCTCACATCCTGCCCCTTGTATTATCTTGCTAAGCTACAGCTTTTCCCCCAGAGCGAAGCTTTTTCATTAATGCGCAAGCCAGTAAGCATGGCTATTGATGACAGAGGGTTAACAGTTTTCCTGTGAAGGTAAATTGTCTTTCCACCATTAGCACAGGTGAAGCGTTTGCATCAGCATGATATACAGCTCTAAGACCCTCCTCCTGGCTCTGACTGGTTGTTTCTGTTGTTTCTGCAGATGGTAGTGGAAACACAGGGAGGAGGTAGAGGAACTTGATTTTTTTTTTTTCACAGATGACCTGCCTCATCTTATACAGTCACAACATAGTGAAAGGTTTAAGAAACATGTAAAGATATATAAATATACTGTATATTTACCTGTTGCAGCTTTAATTTTCAATGTCTTGTCAGGATATTATGGATAAATTTACATTTTATTAGTTTAGCTTTTATTTTAAGTCACCAAAAGCATTTCTATAGTTTTTCATTTTGGCTTTAAATTTGTGTTGTGCTCTTATTTTAAGCTAATCTTGAAATTTTGTGAAATCTTATGCTGGATTTTAATCAGCAGTTTGAGATTTTAGGTTTAGGAGCATGAATAGCAGTTCTCTCTCTACCGTTTCCACACACCCAAGTTTGGCACAATAGAGCTAATTGTTCTCTTAAATGCAAAACAAAGTCACATTACAAACCTATAAGTCACTATTTACGAGTTGTGCGTGTGCAAGAGCTCTCAAATGACTGAAACTCAACTTGAATCAGTCTGTGAGAGCAGACTGAGCTCATATTGCATATTTGTAGTCTTTATAGTTTAAACCCAAGATAGCAAACCTTTGGAACCCTGGTACACTCATATCGATTTACCTTGTGCAAACTGTCCTGACTTTATAGCACAGGTTATATTTTTTAGCTTAAGAAGAGATTTAAAACTCTCCCTTTGTCTGGTAAGAAGTTGCTTCAATAAAGAAAAAATAGTGAGAGACTAGGTCAGGGTAAGCTAAACCAGTCCAACTATAAGTTTCTTCAGAAGGGAAAGTGGTAAGCCTTGTCTTAAAAGTAAGCAAGGTGGATGATTCACAAGCTGGTTCCACAGCAGAGGAGAACTAAAGGATCTGCCTCATGTTCTACTGTTAGAACTTCTAGGAACCAGCAGTGAACCTGCAGTCTGAGAGCAAAGTGCTCTGTTAGGAACATATGGACCAATCAGATCTCTGATGCATGATGGAACTGGTTAGTAGGGGCTTTTTTTATGAAAAGGAGAAGCTTAAATTCTCTTCTGGATTTAACAGGGAAGCTGAAATAAGAGAAATGTAATCTCTCTTTTTAATTTTCAAAAAATGAAACCAATGGATTAAAGAGTTGCAGAACTCCTGCTGCAGGGTTTAGAGGTAAACTGAAAGCTGAGAGCTTATTTCTAAAGCTTCAATTTTTTTAAGTATATAATTTTTTTTTACTGATATTATATTTCAATTTAGAAGTTAAATATCTACCTGGCTTTTTTTTCTGAAACACTTTATTATTATAAAATTCACATGGAGCAGAACGTTAAAATGAAGTTTTAAATCTGACCCAGGAACATGATTAAGTTTATAATATTGGAAAAATATGATGCTACTCTAAAGACAACGACGCAGTTGGCATAGCCCCCAATAGTTCTCATCAAAGCTCAACAGTACTGGTGCATCATCATTATTATTATTCTGTGCTTGCATTTAAACTTGTGTAATATTTCTGTTTGCTTTCACCTGTTTTTAGGAACTTGTTTAATCTGCATTGGAATCAGACAGGACACTGCCATGAACCAGACAGGCTGCCCTGAGGTCAAGGTCCCGTTTCCCGTCTTCTTCACTGTTGGAATCGTCAGCCTGGCTGAGAACCTGCTGGTCGTAGTGGCGGTGATGCGTAGCAGGAACCTCCACTCGCCCATGTACTGCTTCATGTGCAGCTTGGCTGCTTTCAACACCATCGCCAGCGTGACAAAAACGTGGGAAAACCTGATGATAGTTCTCGCTGATGCGGGACACCTGGAGAGGAGGGGTCCTCCTGAGACCGACCTAGACGACGTGATGGACTCCCTGCTCTGCATGTCGTTTGTAGGCTCCATATCCAGTTTCCTGGCCATTGCTGTTGACCGGTATGTATCCAGATCTGCTGACGGATGACTGAGGATGTTAATTAGACATTTGATCTTCTTTTTGACCCCCACCGCAACCCTGCGATGGGGGCTGCGAGACATCCATCCATGTCTATACCTGCTAGACATGGACGGATGGATGAATTTGATCTTTGTAGATTCTAATACAAAAGAGAGTGGATTGCCAAATTAAAAAGATAATGATGTTGTTTTTATGCTAATTTTTGTTTAAACTGAAGCAACAAAGGACCCTTTGCTGGCTAATGAGAACCATTATCTGAACAACGTGTGGGTTCCAAGATTTTCCAATTGCTTTGCTGCTTTTCCACTCTGACAAGCTTTTAACTCAACTGAAAGTTTGACTAACCACCAAGGTTCTTTTCAAAGTTCCATTAACCACCTAATTGCAGCTGCAAATGTAAGAACATTAGCATATGGTCTCAAATTTGTCTTTGTTTTGTCTTTCTAACCCTACACACATTTGAACTGCGGTGACCCTAACACAAACCCTAATCATAAAATCCAAAGATCCTCAAATATTTTTTGTTGTTGTTGTTTTTTATCCTACAGTTACATCACCATCTTCCATGCGCTACGTTACCACAACATCATGACCATGCAGCGAACTGCAGCCATCCTGGGGCTCATCTGGACATCATGTGCAGTTCTGGCCGTGCTAATGGTGAAGTTCTTCAACTTTAAGTTCATCATGATCTGCTTCATCGTCTTCTTCGTCGTCTCCCTGGCAGCCATCTGCTTCCTCTACGTCTACATGTTCATGATGGCCCGCGTTCACGCCAAGAGCATCGCAGCGCTACCTGGCGGCGGCAGGGACAAGTCTCAGCATCAGAGGAGGTGGGGCAGCAACATGAGAGGTGCTCTCACTCTCACCATCCTGTTCGGGGCGTTTGTGGTGTGTTGGGCGCCGTTTTTCGTCCACCTGGTCATCATCACAGTTTGCCCTATGAATCCGTACTGTGAATGCTACCGGTCCTTGTTCGAGCTGCATGTGGTGCTGATGATGAGCCACGCCCTCATAGACCCGGCTATCTATGCTTTCCGTATGGCTGAGCTGCGACACACCTTCAGAAAGATGCTGTTTTGCTCTGCCTGGAAATTTTGCTTGTAACAGAAATGTATCTAAAGTTTTTAGCTTCTAAATGTTTTTCATCCTCAGAACAAAAATAGGTTGCACTGCATCCTGATGACTGCGCAACGTTAAACCTGCTCCCCCAAAAGTGTACAACTCCCCGTTGTGTCTCCTTGGAGACCAGCAGGACAATGAAACAACAATGAAAGCTATTCCATTGATGGCATCTTACTCTTTAAAGCAGCAGCAGCTAACTTATATCAACATGAGACAGATCATCTGTGAAAGAAATCCACCTCCTCCCAGTGATCCTCCTGCTGTCTGCAGAAATGCATTGCTGGCTGCTGGTCAGAAGCACCCAATCAGAGCCTCATGGCTCTGATTGGGTCTTAGTGCTGTAAATGAGGCTTGTGTACACACAGCTGAAGATTAAAGGTGGAGAAACAACTTACTGCTGGCCATGCTAGCTAGGCTGAGCATTCAGGGCAGGCTCTACGGCGGGGCAGAAAGCAAGGGGGAATGGTGTGAGCAGCCCATACATGAGCCTGATTGACGCTGCTAAGACTCTCTTCCTGGCTCTGATTTGATGTTTCTGACCTAGTCGTGTATTTCTACAGATGGCAATAGGAGATTATCCGTCTCTCACGACATTCTGACACTTTTGACAAACTTCTAAAAGACATGTTGTTTATAAAAGTTTCCAACTGCAGAATTCGCCCCTATTAGCCTCTTACCCCATAAATATTATCTTGAAGTTTTATGATCAAAAGATTGTTTAGATACCTGTTAGTTTATTATTTTGTTATCTTGTTTCTATTTCTTAGTCAAAGTTAAAAAATTCAGAAATGAATTAAAACACCCCACGTGTAGCTTCTGAGGAGTCAGAACCTTAAATCTTCGGTTACGTTGAAAGCGAGTCCGCCTCTTTATTCCGTGGATGATTAGATGCTGTGAACCTTAAATGATAAACGGCTCCAGTCAGCAGCAGATCAGATTTTCTACAACTATTTCTCCCCTTTCTCCCTCTCTGCAGTTAAAAGAAAACAAGGTGGAGAAAAATAATGGATTTCATATCTGAAATTGAAACTTTTATCTCTAACTGGATTATGAAACTTGATGTATTTTTTTTTCTTGCCAGCTATGCTTCAATCTCCTAACGACCACTTTCAAGCTGTTTGGCTTAGTTCTAACTTTCTTTTCTGGAGTAATCTAAAGTGAGAAATCGTCCAGAAATCCACCAGCATGGATCATATAAACCAGCCTCTGTTTTTTTTTTTTATTATTATTATTTTTTTTTTACAGAACAACCATAAATGTGGATTAAAGCTGAACTGAGAAATGTGATGGTTAGCACCCAACACAGCATGACCCAGACCACAGTATGGCACTTTAATTTTGGTTATAATCTGGTGTTCTGGTGTGATAACCTGACAGATCAATGAGTTAATTTCATTGATCCGTCCGGTTTAGATTTTAAATGTAGACCAAAATTTCTTTATTCAGCTTATTTATTTGTCTTTTCAGTGCTTATTCAGTCAGACATTTCTCTTCAAACAGTGTTAAATTGTTTATGTTTGTTCTTGTTCCTTTGCTTAATTAATTATTGTAGATCTGACGTACAATAACTGATCGTCAATAAAATCTTATTATGCTGAACAGATTATTCGGCTCGATTTTTAATAAATGACGTCTGATTAAAGAGACTGATCAATATCTCAAGAAAATGATAAATTCTTGATCCATTATTATAATTGAAAAAGCTGTCAATATGCCAAAGTCTAACATTTGCCCCAGATATACATCTGTTATGTAAATCCACTGATAAAAAGAGACAGAAGAAATGACTCTATTTGGAAGTAAAACACAGGCCAGAGACGGGCAAATAGATGATCTGATTAGCAAAGAGCTAGCATGCTGAGAGCAGAGAGAATTATTCCTCCAGAGATCAGTGATCTGTCACCATTATGTGAAGACTGAGAGAAGATCAGCTGACAGAAGAAGCCTGCAGCAATGTGCAGACATGGTCTGATGCTGAAAGCGGTAAATCCATGAAGCCGCTCACTCTGCAGGAGAAAGAGCGCCATTTACCCACTGACTGACTGACAGGCCAAACTAACAAGTTTCACTGAGACGCCATCTTTTATGCTTTCTGGTTTTTCCCAGTTTGCCCCAACCCTTTGCATATTAAATGATTCACATAACTATTGCTGGACTGCACATGTACCAGATCAGGCTGTTCCCTCTGGGTGTCAGTGAGGGCATAGCAATGTGCCGCAAGCAGAAGTCTAATGGGATCTGAAGGTCTGCATGAGAGCCAGTGAATGGAGCAGAAAGAGGGTCAACTTCGCATTATTTGGTAAATAATGACACTTCTAAAGCAAAGTCGCAGTAAAACTTGCATCAAAAGTAAATTAACATTGTCACCTTCGTGACAACAGTCGTAAACATTTATGAAGGCTTCTTCGTCTTCATAACAGGTGTCATGTCAGTCTTATGCACACCGCATCAAACCGCTGTAACACAGACTGCTAAAGGAGATTCTCCCTGCTCTGAAGAGAATTGTATGAGTTACAGCACCACATTTCCCTCTGGGATTTGAATTATCCATGAATTAACCATCATAAAGAGAGAATTCGGAAAAATATTTAATGAAACAGAAAACCACAAAATAACAATATTGGAGCCAATTTTCCTCAAGTTTATTTATGTAGCACATTTAAAAACAATCACTTTGACCAAAGTGCATCACAAAGAGCAAAAATAGACAAAGTTCCAAAACACATCAATAAAAAAATCAACAAGAACAATAAGATGAAAAAAAAAAAAGCTGGAGTACAAATCAATCACACCGGTCTGACGGAGCTCAAACTTGGATTTAAAAAATGAGTTTTCAGGAGAAACTTAAAAGACTGCAGCATGAATAACAAGGGACAGCTTGTAGTCTGCAAAAGCTCCATACCCACTGTGCTTTAATTAGGCCATTAACCACAATAAGAACATCTGTCGAGAAGATCTCAGAGCACTTATTCGACTCTTAAGTTATGGAGGACAGTTAAAACAGAGTGCCAAACCATTTAAAATGTTGAATTATATATACATAATTAATAAAACCGAATAACACTCAGATTTATTATCTTTTTTATTAAGACATAAATACATAAAGAGAAGAATCCATTGTAAGCCACATTGCTAACAGAAGCCAACATTTAGGTTTGTTCATATCACCATTTTGACAATGTGAAATGTGCAAACGGTCTCACTTCACATGGAGAAAAGCTTAAGCATCTGATCAGGAAAACCTCAGTCTGGTGAAGCAGCTGAGGCAAAAACACAGACTGCTGCTTCTGTGGGCAACAGAAACTCAGTGTCAGTTTTGAAGAATGTTGCATACAATAGCAGCACAGAGGGGCTTAAGCACAGAAATGCAGTCATCGAAGTAAATATCGTTACAAGTCTGTGCACTTTTATGCATCTTCTCCCATTAATATTCTCTGCAGTCCAAAAAATTTACAATAAATCAGAATACCATTACAACACAAGACGGGTAACCCATGTTAATCTTTTCACCATGTTTTTTTTTTTTTTAAATCTCGCCGTCTTTGGGAACAAACATTATTTCAGGGGATATATGCAACGACCAACTCTTTTTTTTTTTTTTTTTTTTACAATAAATAATATGTTGCACAGATAATAACGTTGTTTACGTAGCAATGCTTCATAACATTCAGGTTCAGCAGGTCGCTGCATTTTTACTGATAAAGAAGAATCAAGCCTCTCAGTAGGGAGGTAGGCACCAGCACACAATCACAGAGCGCTGTGGAGCTATTTGTACATTCATGATTTTACATGGCAGCAGCTCAGCACACAGGGGGATTAATCCGGAGCACAGAGACGGAACGGAGCAGGAAGGAAAACTTTACGCTCTTGTCTGAGGAAACGGTGCTGCGCTTTTACACACAGGCAGATTTCAAGAGGCTGGTTGGCATCAGCAGACACAGCTGCATCTTGATGACACCTGCTGTCATTACTTTATACTTTACTTTTTACTTTATACTTTAAACTTTAGTAATGACAACCAGTCTAAATTCTGGATTTGTCGATACAAACGGCATAAAATGAAAAAGATAGATGGTGAGTTTTGCTTTTCATTTGTGTACAAAAAGTTGATCAAATAGACAACATGTTTACACTGTATGAACTCTTTGAATTACAATCTATGGAGCATTAAACATTAGCTGCGTTTCCATTACAAATGTTTGCAAATCTTTGTCAATATTCTGCCAATATTAAAAAAAAAAAAAAGTATTTCGCAGCAGGAGTTAAATATGAAACTGTATTAAAATCAGACATGAAGAAGCTTTTTCACACAGCAAACCATCATCTTGCTACCACTTCCTGTCGTCTTCTTCATCATTTTCACCAGTAGGAACATCCTGCTGTTGGTCACATGACTCGTGAAAAGTGTTTCCGTTCCAAAATTGACGTGTTTCCATGAAAAAGTTTTACATTTGGTTAATTTGAGGGGGCTGCACAGTGGCGCCGCAGTTGGTAGCACTGTTGCCTTGCAGCCAGAAGGTCATGGGTTCGATTCCCATCCTGGGGTCTTCCTGCATGGAGTTTGCATGCACTTGTGGGAGGAAGCCGGAGTACCCGGAGAACATGACTGTCAGGTTAATTGGTTTCTCTAAGTTCTCCCTAGGTGTTTGTCCTGCCTGTCTCTGTGTTGCCCTGTGACAGACTGGCGACTTGTCCAGGATGCATCCTGCCTCTCACAAAACGTTAGCTGGAGATAGGCACCAGCAGCCCCAAACTACCATCCATCCATAGAAAATGGATGGATGGTAGTTTGTGGATGAGTGTAAAGTTTTTAAAAATTAAAGTTCCACAAAATCATTGAGATTCAACCTTCCCAACCCACAACTGTCATCACCAGAAAAGGTTCTTATTTGCATGTATAGGAGAAAAACAACAACAACAAAAAAACAATTGAATTTTTAAAGCTGGCATTTAGGCAGTTCTGAAAAACCACGAATGTTTGTTATGTTTGTTGAATACATGCTGATAATCACATCAAAAAAAACAACAAAAAAAATAAACAACTGGACAAAAAAAAAATATCTGGAAACATAAGGTTTCTAAGGCAATACATAAAAACACTTTTGTGCTTCACACTAAGCAGAAAATAAATAGATCCTCTAAAGGTCAGGCAATATGCGAGACAGCAGGATAAACGTGTTACCCCCCCCCGGAGGGAAGCAGGGATTTGTAATTATCTTGGAAAGCGTTTATGAAAGAGGAGATGGCTGTTGTGTGTTTTTTGTGGTTGCCATGTCTGCTTTTAACAGGTGATTTGAGAGTGAGGACCATTAGTCAGAGGAGTAAGTGTCTGTCACCCTGTCCTGCTGCTTTATCATCAGTTTTTCTACCTTGTTTTTGGTGTTACTCATTCACATTGTAGCAACGTAGGTCCCTGCTGATGATCCATGTATTAGTCATGTATGTCTTCCACAGCACCGGATATCATAATGCTTTTCCACCTAGAGTGGAGGCAGCGCTTTCATCTGCAAGTCTTTGTCAGACCTCTAAAAGGGGGCAGTCGCCATTTACTTGGATGGTTTTTACCTTCAACATGCTGAACAAAGCCGAACAGCAGGCTCATCAGTGTTATTGTATCCACACAAAGACTTCTCCCACATTCTGACAGCTCTGGAAAACTGAGCAGCGAAAATCACTAGTTCAAGTCTTCCTTTCTTTTTTTCCAATCCACCGTGAAGTGTACGCACTGTTACGTCCTTCATGGCCGCAGAATTCTTCGGGCTCCAGTGAGACAATGAAATGTTGGTTGTAAGAATCCAGAAAAATAATGTTTTTTTGTCCTTCCAAAACGAGTCTAAATCTTCATACAAGTGAAAAAGACTCAAGTTTCAAATCAGGAGTCCAAGTCAAGTCTGAAATCTTTTAGTCTCAAACTTTACTTGTATTCACCGTCTGATTAATTTAGCTATTAATTACCCGACCTTCCCAAATGGAAATACGTTTTATTCATTTACTTATGAATAAAATGTATACATCTATATATTGTTTCTGTATCTTTAGTTGCTCAGATCACAAGTTTCGGTGCAAAAGTTTTAAACCAGGCCATTTTCATCAATATTTTAAATTAAAAATCTCAAAATTGTATTGTTATAAATATCTACATTTGTGTTATTTATGTAATCCATCCGCTCACGATACATTTTCTGTTTTGCCACTTTAATTAAAACATGATTAAAGATAAAGTTTTTCCTTACAAACATTTCAAGTGAGTCTCAATCTTCAGAAAAGTAGTTAGAAGTGTTTTAAAAATGTACACATTGTGTTCTTGTATTCTCTTTTCATCATTCATATTATAAGGCTTTTTTTTAATTAGCACTTTTCTGTTCTTCTGTTCAGCAGAAGATGCATTCAGTGGTTTTTGTAAATAATGAGGGAACAACTGTCTTCATAAATCGTACAGAGGCAGCAGCTGAGCTCTGGAGTTACTGCAGTCACAGCAGAAAACGTTTCTCCTCCACAACGCCCAACACCGCCTCTCCGATGGAGACGACATATTTCATTATCTGCGTTTATTACAAGTCTAAAGCCCTGTCACCTGTGTGCGGGTGTGTGCTGGCACTGAGGAGCAGACAAACATCCAGACGAAGACGCACGCCTCTAGCGGCGCCTTGATTCTGACGAATTGTGGAAATAATTTGGCTTTAGAACTCTTAATGAGCTTATGATGCACACAGATGTCATATGAGAAAATGAAAGAAGCACAAATTATTTGTGCTTTCACAGGGCTTAGTGTCGGCGCAGAGACACGGACAGTTTTCAACTGAAGTGTAATTAAAAGCCCCGTGTCTACTGACAGCTGTGTCAACTCTACTGTGAACAAAGTAAAAAAAAAGATTTAATGTGCAACACATGGGTGTAGAATAACATTTTACAGAATGCTGAGCAGAGAGTGTATCACCCCAGTGATCAATATAACCCTGTACTGAACAGGGACTCCAACAACTAGTTCATTAAAGCGTTCTCTCCCTGATACAGCTGTTCAAGTGAACAAAATGACCATGAAACGGTGTCTGATTTCAACTGTTTATAGAACTTTTTTTTTTCAGTGATCACTTCTAACTATGTATTGAACTAAGAATTCAATACATACCATAATCACTGGATTATGTTAAACTGCTGTAACACTGTTTCCTATTCTGGATTGCATTTTGGAGCATTCAAAGTACAGGTTACCTCTAACATGAGAAAATGAAGAGGGTTGTGTCCAGACAGGGTAGGACAGTTTTGTAGGGGTGTTAATGAATCATTTTATTTATTTACTTATTTTCATATTTAAAGTTGGGGTAGATAACTTTAATTTAAAAAAAACGTACGTTTTTCACATATTTGGTAAAACCGTCATTATGTCCTGACAGTAGAATATGAGAAACAATAAACTGTGAGAAAACAGACGCCATGCGTCCACCTTCACAGTTAATAAATCATTCTTGTCATTCAGTCTCCTTCTACAACTGCTCTCTTCATGCTAACAGCTGAACAATCCACTACATTTCATATCTATAAATACTATTGGCTGCTTAAACTGTTGCTTAGATATAATCTTTTCTAGGTTCAACAATCAAAATCCCTCAACTTTTCTTTTTATATTGTACTTGATGTTACTCCTTGGTTTCCTTTACAGTGTTCTTAGCTCTGTACTTTGATGTCTGAAATAGTTCCACTGTACGACCAGTAAAGTATCAGTCAGCTGAAGGACTTCACATACTGTCATTATATGCTGATGACTTGCTTCTTTTCATCTCTGCCCTTATGTTTTTTCACCTGTCAGTAAAACTGCATCTTTCTACGTTTAAAAACCATTACAACAAAAAAAAAAATGGCGTTGATTCAAACATATCCCAAACCCCCTGAACACTGCATTACAGCGACTTCATGTTTTATCCCCTAAAGCGCTGAATTACATTTCTAAAGAGTTTTGGCCTCCTTTTGTAACTTCAGTGAGAACTCCGAGGATTCTGTCAGAGTTGCTTGCTTCATTGCCCAGGCCGTTCCGCCACGCGGGTTAGTCCTAATTGCCAAGGATGTGGACATCACAGCTTTGAAACAACACTGGCTGCCTGAGGTTGCCATCATCGGCAATGAACAGTGAATATCTAAGCTCTCTTTCAGCCTGCATGGCTCACTTGACAGAAGTGAAATAGAGCTGTCAGGCTGCCTTGTCGGTCACAGTCTTGTAGGGTAGGATAGTAATCTCATTGATTAGAAAAGGAGAACCAAAAGAAAAGCTAAACCTCCCAGAGGAGGACATGTCAGGGGAGCATGAAAGAAGGGTAGATTTCTGTGACGCATTTTTAAATGACTCGTGATTTCGGATGGGGCTGGTAGAGCGTTTGGATAATGTACCTAATAAATCAGCCTCTTTGTGTGTGTTTTGGATGCAGTGCATTAGCGCATTAGGAAACACTTCACTGTTTCTGGCTCCATTCTGACTCGTCCTTTTTAACAGTTGGCGGAAAAACAAACACCCAACTAAAAACTGTTTTGACCATAATACGTAAGTGGAAAAAAACCCCAAAACAAAACACAGTCTCCATGTGTTGGATGTTGAATTTCCGGAACCAGTCTCAGTTCAAGTTCATTCATCCAACTTTGTTTTTTTTCCTTTTTTTGTGCGTGTGTTCTTTTTCTCAATTTTTTTCTTTTCAGAACTTACCAGTGAGGGAGCAAAGGTTGCTGCAGGCGTTTCTTAAGCTGTAGCAACAGATTATCTCCTTGAATGTCTTCCTCATCTCCTGACTCCTGAAGGCGTAGATCAGCGGGTCGATCACGGCGTTGCACATGATGAGAATGAGGTACATGTTGAAGTGGGACATGAAGCACACGCAGTACAGGTTGCGAGGACAGGAGATCATCAGGATGAGGTGCAGGAAGAAGGGGGCCCAGCAGACGATGAAGATGCCCAGGAGGATGGTGAGGGTGATGGCGCCCTTCATGCTGGTGCGCTGGTGGATGGAGTTGTAGCCCGGCAGCGCGGCAATCCGCTTGACGTGCGAGCGGGCCAGCATGAACATGTGGCTGTACAGGGAGGCCATGATGAGCAGCATGGCAAAGAACATGGACACCAGGCAGATGATGACAGGGGTGGTCTCAGAGTAGATGATGAAGACGATCCCACAGCCGGTGCAGAAGGTCCAGATTCCTCCAATGATGCAGCCTGCTCTCCTCACCGTCATGATGTTGTGGTACCTCAGAGCATAGAAGATGGTGACATACCTATGGAGGGAAGCATACCATACATACATAGTTTGTATTTCAATTCATGGTGTGAAATCATGGAACAAGTTGAATGAGGAGTTAAAACAAAGTCAAAATTTAATACAATATCAGAAGGAAATATAAGGAAGTCATTTTCACAAGATATAGATATATAGGGAGAGATAGCACAAATGTGTGAGTGTGTGTGGATAAGGATATATGCATGTATATATTTAGACATATGTAAGCCCAGAAAAAATGAAAAATTAATTAACTTACGATTTTTTTTTATTTGAATTAATAATGAGGATCCATTTGAAAATACTGTATAAGTTTATGGGGTAGGAGTTCGTAAGTTTCTTACTTCTTCCTACTCCTTTTTGAGCATGTTAAGATTATTGTGGTACAAAAAATGTGTCTTTTGCGTTCCTTGTTTATGTGTGTGATTTTATACTGCTATTATGTTCGAAAATAAATAAAAATTAAATAAATAAATAAAATATCACTTATTAGCTTTCTAGAGTTATTTTTATAAGATTAAGGGTGTTTTTACACCTGACAGTTTTGAGGACAGATTTGGGACCACAATTGCAACATTTGTTCCATTTTAAGCTGGTGGGGTTTTCTTTAGCTCTGCACCGTGTCAAACAAACCAAACCCTTTGAAAAACTTGTTCTTCCTCTCGCCTGTGGTGGCGCTATGCCAAGACTGCTGAAGGAAACAACACTAGGACCTCTGAAGAAGACACTGAGCGCAACTTCCTTCTTCACGCAATGTAAACAAAAATGAACTGCTGCCAGATTTTAGCGGTTTTTGGATTTCCTCTTTGTCTTTGACAAAAGTCATTCTCCCTAAACTTGCACGTTTGCTTTGGTTGTATTTACCCAGAATGCCCTGCGCTATAGTCAGTTTCCTGCTTTTGGGGCAGTCTTCAGTCTAACTTGGCGTTTGAATGGCACCAGAGTTCACTTCAACCATATCAAGACCTCGGTTTGCAGGAGACCAGAGTTCACTCTTTGGACCACAGAGTTAATTCACACCTCCTGAAATGAACCAGGGCTAAACAGGGCTGGTGTGAATGCAGTATAAATTTCCAAATTACTCCATCACATTTCTAAAAACTGACTCTAAATGTTAGGGAATAAAAAAACAGGAATTCAATACAGACCATAATAATACTGCATTGTAATATTAAAAGGTACAATAAGAATACTGGGGATGTTTTGCTGTGGAAGATGAGACGGCAGAATTTACCTTTTTAAATCACGTGACCTCCACTTAAAGTTTGATGCAGAAAGAGCCAAAATAAACAATTTGTGAAACATTGTTTTAACCCTCGTGCGATCCTAACTTTCTGTTTACTCCCCTTGTCCTGGTCAAAAACGACCCACCCTAGCAAAAGCCCCAAAATAAAGGAAATTAATTGTATTTTAAATCTAAAATCTATTTTGCATGATGAAACAATCTGTTATTTATCAATTCAACTCAATTTAATTAATTTTTTATCACGTATTTTAGTTAGTATACAATACAAAAAGGTGATCCACAATATTACATTCTTATTTTCTTTTTACCACAAACCAAGTGTTGTAACAGTTTTCCTTTACACAGTAAAGGTTTATAATTGTAATTATATATATATATGTGAAGTTATTACTTCTGAATCAATTATACTGTAAGGGAATAAAAAGTCAACAATTTGGAACTTTTTTGTCAATGGTTTTTTCCTTTACATTTTTTTAGGAAGTCAATTATAAAAATACCTCTCATAACACAACAAAATGAAATGTAGCTTGATTTTGTGAACAATTTAACATCAGCTCTTATGTTGTGTCTCATAGTTATATGAGATGTTCAATACAAGATGAACATCTTCTGCTCAACATAAGGTGTTAAACATAAGATGAAGAACTTCTTCATGAGATGATGTTCATCTCATAAAGATGTTCTTATGCTGACCATCCTCAACACAAGATGAAGAACATCCTATCCTTCCCACCCCACGTTGAACATAAGATGAAGAACATATGAGATGGAGATGTTCATCTTATAAAGATGATTTCATGATGAACATCTTCAACATAAGATGAAGTATCTCATCCTACCTTTCCTACCCCACGTTGAACACAAAATTTGAACACAAGATGTTCAAGAAAATCTTCATAGCATGAAGATGTTCTTCACTGTATGAAGAGGCTTCTATGTTGAACAACTTCAGCACAAGAATTTGTTCAACATAAGGTGTTCGACTTCTTAAGCTGAAGATCTCGTGTATGACAGTATGTGCAAACATACAACGTAGCACCTATTGAACACTGAAACGTCTACTCATGGCATCAGCAAGGAACCAGCTAGCGGTACTCAGACTCAGCATACCTTCATATCCTCTATACCTAATTTGTTTTTATTATGACTGATATAGTTTTCTGTCGTGTTTGATAACTTGTGTGATGTGGGAGATTAGCTGCAGATTGAGAGTGCAGGTGCAGGTCAAACGCAAGTTCAATTTGTACATCAACCCAGTTTCTTTGATGTGTGTGTGTGGGGGTGGGGGGGCTGAGGGGTACAAGTGTGTGTGGGGGTGGGGTGGTGTGTGTATATGTATTAGAGAGAGTTTGTGTGTGGCCTTTAAACTTTTTTTCTGGTGTTTAAATGCTTTTATATTTGACAGGTGTACAGCCCACAAGGAAATATAAACAAAAACAAAGTAAGACGTTTTCTAATGATGAGGTCAATTTAGGAGAAGTTATAAAATTTCAAGTCAGAAAAAGATTGTTTGGGGTATTTTTTCTACAGATAAACATGGTAATGGGTCACTTTTGACCTGCAAGACAATACAAGGGTTAATCTGCTCTCCTTCATTAAACCAAAATCATCCGATACTGTTTTTGCATGCTCTAATTTAAGCGGTAGATAAGAGAATCCATTTGTTTTGGCTTCTTCCTTTAGTCACTGTGCCAATGAACTGTCAGCCGGCTTTGAGAGCAGCTACGGCTGCTTTGCCTTGCAGGGATGTTTGAAGAACTAATGAGACGTTGCTTCTGTACTGTCACTAAGTTGGCTTACTAACAACTTGGAATCAATGGTGCTTCAATGTAAAGTGCCATCATGGTGAAACGATAAACACGCCGTTACTTTCTTGGCCTTAAGATGTAAGATGAGTATTAAGTTGTGCTTTGTTTTGTAAACATAACCTCTGTGCTTTTTTTATTATCTAGTCAATAAATAGCATACTAAACACCACATTAATCCCTTAACTATCATGATGACATTACATCTCATATGATCTCCTGATCTACTTTTATTAAAATAGTAACAGAGATAAACATTTTAGTCTAACAGGACACAAAAATAGTTATTTTGATCTGGACAGAGGTTCGTGTAAATGCAGATCTGTAGAAGTCAAAGGTGATGGCTTTACACATGAGTGCAAGTTTTACAGGTTATGTATGCATAGAAGTGTTCCATTATTATTTCCGGGTGCACAACTTGGTGTTGTAAGGTTGTCACAGTGCTTTGGATAAGCAGCGAGTAACACCTGGAACTTTGTTCCATTTCATTAAATTATGGACTTTCCCAAAGCCCCGCCCCAAAACCTCAGGGGCGGGTCAGACAGACAAAATTATTTCATAGTGATGCTGCAGGAATAGGTGCTAGGAGATAATAAAATACACATTTTGTTAATTATCTGCATCAACTAGTAGAAGTTTGCATTTTAATGATTTAATGACACATTAAACAGACTGTCTATTCATTAGATGGTTTAATTTGCTTTTCTTAACCTATATTTAACCAGATGAGTTGATTGATAACAAATTCTCATTTACAAGATGACCTGATCAGAAAACATGAAAACATCCTTAAAAAGTAAAACATGCAGCAGAAAACAGATACAAAAAAATAAACATACAATCATATTCATACTGACGAAACCTACTGCAAACCTTTATGTATTTTATGGTGTTAGAAAAGATACTTTTTTTACTTCCTCATTTTTTGACTCACCCCATGCATGGTGCTCAAAACTCATGGTCAATGGTTGAATTGGTCCAGAGGTTAATTTACACACAGGAAGAGTACATTGAATAAGGGTGAATATTAATGCATGCAACACTTTATAGATTTTTACTTAAATTATACATCATGTTCTGTCCACCTCGCAATTTTTTGCCATGTTGTTTTTGTCAAATGACATAGCTGAAGTTTTCATTTGTAACGTGACGAGCTGTGGACAACTCAAAGGGTTAAAAACACTTGTATGGCACGCAGAAATGGTCCCTACAGTACCTGTCCACGGCGATGGCCAGCAGGCTGCACATGGATGCCACAACCGAGATGCAGATCATGGAGTCAAACACGTTGTCCATCTGTCTGATGAAGTGCTCCTCCACCACCAGCTGCCTGTTGTTCAGCAGGTAAATGATGATGGTCTCCCATGCGTTGGACACGCTCACCAGCATGTCTGCCACAGCCAGGCTGCAACCAAGCAAACGCGGTTAATGACGGACGCTTTTGGCTACAAACACACATTCCTAAAGTTTCTGTACAGACGTGCTTTCACCAGCAGCCAGCAGATAAGCTGGCAGACCTTCCTGCTGAGCAGTGATGCATTTAAATCCCTGCCTCCCAGCAGGAGAGCCAGTTAAATCAATCAATGATTGAATGTGTAACCTTCCCTCTCCGTGGGGTTGAGCCATTTTCTTGTCACTCATGTAGCGATGCCAATCCTAACTATGACTCATGGGGCATAAATTGATACCGCAGACACATGCACTTTGCTTTAAAGCAGCATGTTAGCAGGTGTTTGAGGCAGCGGCCTTTTGAGCTAAATCAGGGGTTCCCCAAGTCCAGTGCTTGAGACTTACCACCCTACACATCTACACATCCTCTTCTCTACCTGAAGCTCAATGCATGGCTCATTTCTAGACCTCAGTGGAGCTGAGTGGCATGATGATGAGGAAATTCAACCATTTCATTTAGGTGTTCTGGAGAATTACTGCTGACGTTTAAGGAACGACACAAACAAAAGCTGTTTGTGTCGTTTTGTTGTACCTGAGTTTTTATTGTCCACTCCTTCGCTGGTGGTGGATATGTGGCAGGGAGAGTTTTCTTCTCCTCACTCTGACGGTCAATACATATTTTGGAAACATAGAGAAATTTCTTTGACATCATTCTGTTCTTGTAGCTTAACGTTTTGGGACTTCTTTCAGCTTATTCTTGCTCTGGGCACGGCTTCTTTTTTGTGGTGTCCAAGAAAAATTAAGTGGATTTGTGCTCCAGTGGGAGGGACCTATGAAGACTTCCTAAAAGTTCCTTCCTTAAACTCTTGTGAAGCATGAAATGTCCTGCTTAGAAAGAAAAACTTGTTCTTGTCACCCTGAGTAAAAGAGCAGACATATTTGTTCTTACAGAATATGTACAGACCTTGTGTTGGAGGATCTTTTTACATTACTAACCATCTTAAATCTACATTTAATCTGTTAGAGGGAAGCAATTATGATAGGTAAATGATAAAGATTGTAGAATTTCTGAACAGGATGTAGTTTTATTTTGATAAGCAAGGATTTCCCTTGTAGTGCAGCAAGCTACATTACAAGCCGGTAAGGAGCTAGGCGAAGCTTGTTTTGTTCTATGACTTGCAGTCAATTACAACGGTAGAAGAAGTACAAGAATAAAATCTTCAGGTTTCAAGAACTACCATTTTAACAAATATTTCAAAACAGTTATACAACAGGACTTGATTTTTTTTCAACAGAAATTTAATTTTCAAAGTTATAATTTGGAAAAATAATTTTCAATTAGGAAAGTCAGAAGATTTTTACTAACTTGCATCTCAGAATGCAATGTGGAAGCTTTCTGTTTAAAATAGATTTTTTATACTGTTAAAGAATATTTTGCTAACTCTTTCACACAAATAGTTAGATTGGGGGATAATGTGCTGCTTTTTGAATCTTTTAATCTGTTCTATGTTGTCACACAGGTAATATTTATGGAATAAGTGACCTGAATACAGATCACATAGTAGTCAGGGATATAAGTGTCAAATCAAAAATTTGATTAGGCAGTTAATCAAATAACAAGGTGCATTTTTATATCGGAAGAAGTTGGTTTTGAAATCAATCAATCAGATTTTATTTGTGTAGCACATTTCAGCAACAAGGCATTTCAGAGTGCTTTACATCATAAAAACACAAAGTCATGCAACATAGAATCAACAATTAAAATATCACATTTAGTCAAGTGCCACTGTTAAATTCTTAAAACATTATGTTTCAAAGGGCTCTAAGTGTTTCAGCAGTTTTGCAACATTCTGGAAGTTTGTTCCAGATTTGTGGTGCATAGAAGCTGAATGCTGCTTCTTCGTGTTTGGTTCTTGGGATTTTGAGAAAAGCTCATAAAGAAGTGAAATCGTCATTTGAAACCTGATTGTTGTGTTTACTCAGCTTGTATTTGTCTGATATTGAAATTTACTTGATGATCTGAAATACAGGGGAAAAAAAACTCAGAAGAAATCCATCAACAGTTACAAGGCTTGTTTAGAACAGTAATGCGTTCATAAGATTTTCTTTAAAACTTGTTGGTTCAGATCCTCAATGTATCTTATTTTATATTTTCTTTGAAGAAAACAACAGCTGCATATTTTAATCCGCCCTGGAGAACAAAGTCAGATACTGCCTGCTACCGAGCTCAAAACAACAAAGCGAAACAAAATGAACATTCAAAATGAATCCTTTAATCTGACTGTACCAATGTAGGAGTTATTGTTACTGTCAAAACAGGTCCTGCCTCCAGGTGAATAGGAATCTGAGCATCTTTGATTGTCAGTGGACATAAGATGACCAGATTCTCTGTTCTAAGAGGGAACGATGTGTTCTGAGTCAAACTGCCTGCATACGAATGTAAATGCTTTCTAAACGCTCCGCAAGAGATTTCCCATCCCCGTGTTCCAGCAGTCATTTCAACCATCTGAAGTTTTCTTTGTAAATCTGCACAGAGTGAAGACACTTTTCCAAAAAATAAAAAATAAATAAAAAAAGGAACTCAAGGACAAGTTCAACATTGATTTTGACAGCTTTACACAAAGAAGCTGCCGATGCTTTGTGCTGTGGATTTGTTATTGAATTGTTTGGCAGTAAATGCTACATTGTAACAAACGCAAGCATTCTCCACGTTTGTGTCACCTTAAAGTCTTACATGATACAGAAATCACAAAAGAAGACGCAAGTAGACGTCTTATCGCACTACATCCAAAAAGCGTTGAAATGATATGTCAAATGTCTGATCGCTGAAAAAGGTTTCACTTTGTGGTACATTTCTATGTTTATGCTTTTTAAAAGTAAATACAAAGAACTCCTGAAATGTGAGGCTGATGAAGGCTGGAATTTAGAAGAATGTAGTAAACCCTGACCCCTATAAAATTAATAACTCCAACCTCAGTGAGACATGAGATATTACATCCATCCATTCATCCATCCATTTTCTAACACCCTTGTCCCTAGTGGGGTCGGGAGGGTTGCTGGTGCCTCTCCAACTAACGTTCCAGGCGAGAGGCGGGGTCACCCTGGACAGGTCACCAGTCTGTCGCAGGGCAACACAGAGACAGACAAGACAAACAACCTCACACACACACACACACACACACACACACTCACACCTAGGGAGAATTTAGAGAAACCAATTAACCTGACAGTCATGTTTTTGGACTGTGGGAGGTAGTCAGAGTACCCAGAGAGAACAACCCATGCACAGGGAGAACATGCAAACTCCGTGCAGAAAGACCCCAGGCCGGGAATAGAATCCAGGACCTTCTTGCTGCAAGGCAACAGCTCTACCAACTGTACCACTGTGCA
This sequence comes from Girardinus metallicus, assembly GCA_903067095.1. Lineage (NCBI taxonomy): Eukaryota > Metazoa > Chordata > Actinopteri > Cyprinodontiformes > Poeciliidae > Girardinus > Girardinus metallicus. The sequence goes on along the minus strand of CAEGAE010019221.1, from coordinate 2,097 downwards.
GAGATATTACATAATGTTATCAATTAAACTGAAAACTAGGCTAAAATGCAGAACTGGGCTGTGAGGTGCCATCTTTTTTTTATTTTATAACAATAACCTTTGATGAAAGGAGTTTTCTAGGTTCAGCATGAGAGCTTCTGTTTAGTTGAAGAAGACTTCACCACATCCAAGAAACACAACTTATCGTCTTCTCCCGGAGAGTGCAGTGCAACAGAACTAAATTTAAAAAGGTCTTGGTGAAAACATTTAGAGAAAAGTGTAGCGACAAGAGGACCAATAAAGAAGGCATTATGTCAAAAACACAACAGAGAAACCTAAATGTTGCAGGAAGTACAAAAATGAAAAAGATTGGACCAAAGTGAAGTTCTCTGATCTGTCTTTTTATTTGTTCTGGACACACACTGAGAATCTTTAGTCTGGACAGAAAAAGTTTTATAGTTTTTTCAACTTGTTGTGGTGCAAAATTCAATAACATTAACAATAAATATTTACCTGCAGACAAAAAAGTACATGGGTGAGTGGAGGTTCTTGTTCTTCACTATTGCCGTGATGACCATGATGTTTTCCAGCAGTGAGATGATCCCCAGGATCAGAAACACCTGAGGAGAGAACACGCAGCAACAGGAAGTCTGGGTAAAGAAACGCTAAGCCAGGTCAGGGGTCGTCATGGGGTCACAGGGCCAACGTTCCCTGGTCCCGATACAAACCTCCACAGCAATGTGGACCTGCTCACAGGCTGCGGGTTTGAGGGTGGAGGCTTTGTCCTGCAGCAGCAGCGGGGTGGGGGTGTTGTTCTGGTGATGGTAGGAGAAGGTCCAGGTGGAGTTACCCAGCAGCTCCTCCTCCTGGTACGTCGACGTGTTCATCCTGTTCATCGCCGCTGAACTCTGAATAATCCCCACTCTATCTGCACACCATTTTTGGAATGGACCTGACACAGATAACAAATATCAAAATGAATGTCGTTCAATATCGACGCTTGTAGGATTCTGCTGTATTACTGCCACTCACTCTCGTGTCAACAAACTGGATTCAAAGATCAGCCAAAGTGACTGAATGTACCATCTCAGTTGGCATTCGTCCTAGCTTCAGAATAATAATTCTCGCTTGTTATTCTTGTTCATGTCTTGGTCGGTTTGGGAAATTTCTTGTAGTTACAGTTGATACTGTATGAACTATCCTCTGAACAGTCCCCCACCCCCAGACTCTCCTTTATGCTCAGGCGTTGGAGCTTTTGTTCTTCCACAGAAGGATTAGCAGTTCACTCCCAGGTCTTTGTCAGTATCTATTAGCATAGCAAAGTTGCATTTTTTATGTGATGGGTGGCATATTTTATTCCTCTTGGAGGAAATAGGATTGTATTTGACTTTCAATCTCTACTAAACCTCAGTGTTAAGACTTTAATCCTTAAAAATGATTACTTGTGTTTTGACATGTAAACAAACAACTTATTTTACCTCAGCAAGGCTTCAGGATATTAATCAGTCAAGAGGTGAAGAAGTATGTGCATGCTGTTTTTTACTTGGACATTTTACTTTTATTTATATTCTGGTAATCATGACTTTATTGTCATACTATTGATTTTATACTCCAACGTTATTTTTGTCCAACTTTATTCTCATGATTGTATGACTTTATTCCCGTAATACTACGACTTTGTTCAGGTAATATTATCAAATCCAATCGTATTTTATTTGTATAGCACCTTTCAGCAACAAGTCATTTCAAAGTGCTTTATGCCATAAAAACACAAAGTCATGGAACAGACAGTCAACGATTGAAACATTACATTTTGTCAGGTGCCGTCTTTACACATCAGATTGTTCCATCCATCCATCCATTTTCTGTTCACCCTTGTCCCTCAATGGGGTCGGGAGGTGCTGGTGCCTATCTCCAGCAAGCGTTCCGGGTGAGAGGCGGGGTTCACCCTGGACAGGTCGCAGGGCAACACAGAGACATACAGGACAAACAACCATGCACTCACACACTCACACCTAGGGACAATTTGAAGAGGCCAATCAACCTGACAGTCATGTTTTTGGACTGTGGGAGGAAGCCGGAGAACCCGGAGAGAACCCACGCATGCACAGGGAGAAC